>JAJOOF010013796.1:0-21938 GCA_029582545.1 Solanum lignicaule | reverse complement strand
TAGAAAATGATTACTATTATTAGGATTACCGCGTTATGAGCTTATGGGGAACACATTCCTAGTTACTTTTAATAATCTGAATATAAATAAATACTTAGTTCAAAGATATCTTTTTATTGTTTTTATTTTATTTCAATTTAAATCCCCCTCATTTTTATATAATGACTATCGAGTTAAATATTTGCTATTGACAATATTCTTCCATATTCTCTGTGGGATCGACCCTGACTCATAGTTGGGTAAATATATTGCATACGATCGTTTATATTTCTTTTCAAGAAGTATATTTGAACGTTATCATAAAGCTAATGTGGTAGCGGATGCTCTTAGTAAGTTATCTATGGGTAGTGTTTCTCATATTGAAGAAGAAAAGAAAGTGTTGGTTCGAGATGTTCATAGATTTGCTAGATTAGATGTTCAATTAGTGGACTCCACCAAGGGTGGTTTTATGGTTCACAATGGTTCCGAATCATATTTTGTGGCGGATGTGAAAGCCAAGCAAAGTCTTGATCCAATTTTCGTAGAATTGAAAGAGGCGGTGCTTAAGAAATCCGTTGAGGCTTTCTCCCAAGGGGAAGATGGTGTAATTAGATACCAAAGTCGTTTATCTGTTCCAAATATGGAAGACTTGAGAGAACATGTTTTGATAGAAGCCCATAGTTCGCGGTATTCCATTCACTCGGGAGCCACCAAGATGTATTGTGATTTATGGGAGGTCTATTGGTGGAATGGAATGAAGAACGATATTGCAGGATTTGTTGCTAAGTTTCCAAATTGCTAACAAGTGAAGGTTGAGCATAAGAAACTGGGAGGTTTATCCCAAGACATTAGCATTTCTACTTGGAAGTGGGAAGACTTGAATATTGACTTTTTAGTTAGTTTGCCTCGCAGTAGGTGACAGCATGACTCGATTTGGGTGATAGTAGATCAGATGACGAAATCGGCTCATTTCCTTCTTGTCAAGGTTTCCTATTTAGCGGAGGACTATGCCAAGATGTACTTGAGAGAAATGGTAAAGTTGCATGGAGTGCCATTGTCCATTATTTCCGATCGTGGTACCCAATTCACTTCTTAGTTTTGGAAGTCATTCCGAAAGGGTCTTGGCACTAAGGTTAAGCTTAGCACGACTTTTAATAAACCGATGGGAAAGCGGATTGTACTATTCAAACTTTGGAAGATATGTTAAGGGCTTGTGTGATCGATTTTAAGGGTAATTAGGATGACCATTTACCATTGATTGAGGTTGCTTACAACAATAGTTATCACTCAAATATCTATATGGATCCATTTTAGGCCTTATATGGTAGGATGTGTAGATCTCCTATAGGCTGGTTTGAGGTGGGTGAAGTTGCCCTAATAGGTCCCGAATTGGTATAAGAGGCCATGGAGAAAGTTTGACTTATAAGGGAAAAGTTGAAAATGGTTCAAAGTCGGCAAAAGTCCTATGCTAATGTGAGAAGAAGGGATATAGAGTTTGATCTTAATGATTGGGTTTACTTGAAAATCTCACCCATGAAAGGTGTAATGAGGTTTGGTAAGAAGGGGAAAGTTAGTCTCCGATATGTAGGCCCATATCAGATTTTGTGGCGTGTTGGTAATGTTGCTTATGAGTTAGACTTGCTGAATAAGTTGGCATCAGTGCATCCTGTTTTCCATGTCTCTATGCTTAAGAAGTGTGTTGGAGACCCGACATCCATAGTTCCCTTAGAAGGGTTGGGAGTTACCGAGAGTCTTTGTTACGACCCAGAAATCTAGTAGGTGAAACTAGAGCCTAACGAGTTTGTTTTTGAGTTTGATGTGGGGTTTGAGGTTGTAAAATGATGTCACGAGCTTAGGTTGAGGGGTTTAGAAGTTAAACGTCAAGGTACGACCCCCCAAGGACTAACCAAGGGTCCTTGATGAGGACCCTAAAGCCTAACCCCCAAAGCTCCCCAAATCTGCCCATGTTGCGAAAAATTCATGACCTACGGATGGGACCTACGGGGTGTAGGTCCATCCACGCCTCATGGGGGTGGCTCGTAGGTCAAGGTCCCAAATAGTGACCCTCAGACCCAAACCATGGACCTGCAGGATGGGGCGTCACCCACCTACGGTCCGTAGGTCTAGGGGGGTAGGTCACCACCTGTAAGTTGTCCGATTCGGCTTAGTTAGGGGCAAGGTGGTAAATTTCTAATTAGTTAGTTATGGGTTGGGGACGGTTATTATTGATAAATTAAAGTATTTTAAGGCTTTTAAAAGTATTAAAGACCTTTTTTTCAATTGATTATTTCAAAACACAAAATTAGAAACTACCCTCCTCTCCAAATATTCTCTATCTAGAAACCACCATTGGAGAAGAAGGAGACAAGCTTTGAACCTCAAGATTTCACTTTTATAACTCAATTTTCGTGGAGTTTCTTCCCTAAAGGTTTGGTAGTCTTCATCCTTGATTATGTTTTATTCAAGGAGCCCTCTCAAAAGATGATTTCAAGTTTCCAAAATCCCCCCAAAACCTAGGGTTTCAATCTATGCAAGAGTTTAATTCCAAAACTTTTTAAAAGGTTTATATGATGAATTATGAAGGGATTGTTGAATTAATGATGAATTATGATGAATTTCCCCTATGAACCCATGTTTTCCCCAAAATACTAAATTGGAAGTTTGTGATTTGGGTTGATTGATCATGGAAGTATGTTGAATTGTTCATGTCAATATTGAATTAGTTATTGAATCATGTAATGCCTCTTATCTAGTGTAGTATTCTAGATGTTTTGGTTGAGATTGATCCATATCCTTGGAAAGCAATTTCATGAAGATTTTATGTATGATTATGATGTGAAGTATATGTGCGTGATCTCAATGAAAGTGTTATGATCATGTTTAGAATGTAATTGTGTTATGATTGAAATATTATTATCAAATAACACTCATGAATGATGATGATTGAATGTGAAGGGTTTCTTCTTTGTAATGTATCTTGAATTGGTAGGCTTAGGCATCCTTTTCTTGTATAAATGAAAGTAATGTGAATGTTGTATCTTGAATAGGTAGGCTTAGGCATCCTCTTCTTGTATAAATAGAAGTAATGTGATTGTGGTATCTTGAATTGGTAGGATTAGTCAATCTCTTCTTGTGTAATGAATGTGTCTTGACTTAATGAATTTGAATCGATAGGCATATGGCATTCCTTTCATAAATGAATTAATGTAATGACGACTCTTGAATCGATAGGCCTATGGCATTCCTTTCATAAATGAATTAATGTAATGACGACTCTTGAATCGATAGGCCTATGGCATTTCTTTCATAAATGAATTAATGTAATGACGACCCTTGAATCGATAGGCCTATGGCATTCCTTTCATAAATGAATTAATGTAATGACGACTCTTGAATCGATAGGTCTATGGCATTCCTTTCCTAATGAGTCAATGAACTAATGTACAATGAATTGATAGGCCAATGACATTCCTTTCATGTGTATAATAATGTAATGATCAACCAAGAATCGATAGGCTTATGCCATTCCTTTTATGAGGATTCAAGAGCTATCCTAATAATGTACCATGAATCGATAGGCTTATGGCATTCCTTTCTTGTGTAGTGATGTACTTCGGGTCGATAGGCCAATGACATTCCTCTGAAGTACGATAATGTAATGTGAATGAACTACTCTATGAGAATGGAGGTTAAGTACCGAGTGGATACGGTAAGATGGAAGTCCTCCCTACGTTAGGCTTGGGTTTCAATGAACGTCTTTCTTATCCCATAACTATGTGCTCGCATAGGTAATTAGCTAGTGAATCCACCTAAGCTAAAATGTTACCGGTCATACTTTAGGCAAGTAGACCAATCCTTTACGGTGTGGGATAAATACTAGATTCCATGTTAAGCTCACATGGTCTATGTCGGTTAAACACTTATTCCCATCATGTGAGATACGTGCTATAATTACTTGAGAGATTCTATGAAGTGTGGGTGGTAGTATGAGATGCCATTCATGCATTGCATGAGTAGGCTTTGAGAGGTTATGGTGTGATTTTCCAATGTCTTATGGTCTAAGGCATGCATGTTCTCTTAATGGAGCTAATGAAGAATGTTGACTTAAATGCTTAATGAAAGGATGCATGCTTTATTTGGATTGTATTATGAGTTACTTCCTTGTCATGACTTATGAAATGTTTATGTTCCTTATGTATGAGTATTGCTTAAAGATGAAAAGGAGGAATGGTAAGTCCACTTTTGGTGGCCTTAATGTGGTACTTAGTGTGGATGGTGGTATGGGACGCTATTCATATATTGCACAAAGTATAGCTTGGGGGTTACTTAAGGTGAAAGCTTAATGTGATGAAATGGCTTGTATGTTGGTTATGTTTGTATCTTATTCCCCTTATACTTATGTTCATGAAGTTTTTCTCAAAATTGGCATGTAGCATGATTTTCAAATAAAATGTCCTTTTTAAGCATGGTTTTTGCATTTCTATCATACTTAGTACATTCAATGTGCTAAGCCATATTCTTCTATTTTCTACAAAGTGTAGGTTCCGGCATTTGAGTTGATTATCTCTAGTTCAAGGGCTTGGATTGAGTTCTTCCAAGGCTAGTGGTATGTCCTCATGGATCCAAGGACAAGTACTTTTGATGTTTCATGTCTTTCATTGTAATAGACTCTTTTTAGACTTTCTATTGTAAAGGGCCGTGACCCTACTTTTGATTCAAAGATGTTTTTAGATGGCCATGTAAGACTAGTAGACTTCCGCTGTTTTAAATGATTTTTGATTGTATGGATTTACAGAAAAGTTTTAAATTCCGTATTATTTCTATTATCTTATGTTATGACATGCTATAAGGCTTGTATGAGACTTTTCAGAATCTTGTATGCCATGTCACGTCTGGGATGTAGGCTTGGGTCGTGACAAGCATGGTATCAGAGCACAAGATTTTGGGATGGTTTGTAGGATTGATGTCTCACAAGCTACGCCGAGTGGAGTCTTGTTCATGGGTGTGAATCGCGACATATTTATGAATGAGAGGCTATAAGACGTTAGGAAACTACACTTCTTTCATTACCCTTGAATTCGTGCCATAGAGTTTAGCTCTATAAAAGTCCTTTTCCTAACCCTTCTCTTGTGTTTATAGGATATGAATACAAGAAGGGCGACCGCAAGAAGGGTGGAAGAGGAGAATGTGAATGAGGGAGTTCCTTCCCAAGGTCCTCAGGGTGACCAAGTTCCTCAAGGCAATCAAGTTCTGATAGATCCTTCGGCTATGTCCAATGAAGAAGTTAGGTCGGCTCTTTTGATGATGGCTCAAGCAGTAACTACTCAAACCCTAGCCATGACGGCCCAAGCTACTAGGGGTGTTGAAACTCATGTGAACCCTATTGTGAGTACTATGTCTTCTAGGTTGAGAGACTTTTGTGAGGATGAATCCTCCTGTATTTCTTGGTTCCAAGGTGGGAGAGGATCCCCAAGAGTTTGTGGATGAGGTGTATAAGGTAGTCAATGCTATGGGGGTGACTTCTATAGAAAAAGCGGAACTAGCTGCTTATCAATTGAAGGATGTTTCCCAAGTTTGGTTTACTCAATGGAAGAGGAATAGGCCGGTAAGAGCGGGTCCTATAGAGTGGGAGGTGTTTAAGGAAGCATTCCTTGATAGGTTATTTCCCCGTGAGAAGAGGGAGGCTAAGGTGAAGGAGTTTATCAACCTTAGGTAAGGTAGCATGAGTGTGCAAGAGTACTCCTTGAAATTTACCCTATTGTCTAAATATGCTACATCTATGGTGTCTAACCTGAGGGATGAGATGAGTAGATATGTGACGGGTGTGTCCGACCTAGTTGAGGAAGAGTGCCGTACAAAAATGCTCCATGATGACATGAATATATCTTTAGGCTTATGGTGTTTTCTCAACAAATTGAGGAGTTTAAAATTAAGAAAAAGATAGGGAGATGAAGAGGTCTAGGTCAGATGAGCAAAGTAAACCAAGGTTCAAAAAGAGGGCTTTTAACCAAGATTCTTAAAGCACTACTAGGGTTAACCAAGAGAAAGGTAGTGGGTCTCCATTTCCTAAACCTATTTGTACCAATTAGGGAAAGAAACACTATAGGAAAAGCCTAGCTGGTACGGATGGTTGCTATGGTTGTGGAAAGAATGATCATCAAGTGAAAAATTGCCCTACTCTTACAGCCAAAGGAAGGGAGGCCAAGCAAGCTTCTCTTAATGGTATAGTTCCTATCCCTCCAAATTATGATCGTTTCTATGCAATCTGGTCTAAAGAGGACAGGGGAGCTCTTCCGAATGAAAACACCGGTATGTTGATGGTTTCTTATAGTTGTGAATGTCTTGTTAAGGTTCCTAAGTTATTTTCATGTTAAGCCTTAGTATGGGTTTACTCCCAAGGGGCAGATAGTATGTTGAATCGTAAGGTTGTTGACAGTTCCGATATCCTTATCGCTTTCCTTCTATTCCTATTCAATCTTGAGACCAAGAGTTCCTTCTAACTTGTTTCATATTTTGGAGTTGTAACGACCCGTAAAACGAATAAGTGAAACTAGAGCCTAACTAGTGAGAGTGTGAGTTTGTCATGAGGTTTGAGGTGGTTTGATGTTGTCCCGAGCTATGGTTGAGGGGTTTAGGGGTTAAACGTCAAGGTACGACTCCCTAAGGACCACTCTAGTGGACCTTGAGAAAGACCCTAAATCCTAATCCCCAGGACCCCAAGATCACTAAAAGTTGGAAATTTAGGGTGACCTACGGATGCGGTTCACGACCAATAGGTCCATCCATGCTCCGTGGATGGCCTCCGTAGGTCAAACCCCCTTTTTTCCAAGTTTCAGCTCCAGACCACGGACCAACAGGACAGTCCATGAGTGGAGTCACAGTCTGTGAGTTTAGGGCGTCGTTTGCAACTGTTTTGCTGTCAAGTTACGGCCAAGTGTGGTGGTGGTTTGGTAATTAGCTAATTAATTGTTTAAGTGTTTGGACGGTTATTTTAAGTATATTAAGATATTTTAAGAGTATTAAAACAATAAAATACTATTATAGATTTCATTATTCAAAATCCCCCAAATCAAAACCCCTCCCTCTCCAAATATCTTCTCTCTAGAACTCCATTGAAGACCAAGAGAAGAAGAAGACTTAGGGCTTGAAGAGGAAGGCTAATTGAGTGGATTTTCGTGGAATTCATCTATTAAGGTATGGTGATCCTTCATCTAGGGATAGCTTTCACCCCTAGAGTCCATTCAAAGTAGATTTTCAAAGTTTTCAAGTTCATGAAAAACCTAGGGTTTTACTCAATCTCATGGGTTCTTTTCTCAAATGATTTCAAATGGTTACTAATATCATATTATGATTGTATTAGTGTTTAATTGATGATTTATGATGAAAATACTCTATGAACCCATGATTTCTCTCAAGTACTAAAATTATGCCTTTATGAAGTGGTTTTGTTGATGATGAATGTATATGAATTGAATATGGTTAAATTTCCTTGGATTATTAAAGTATATCATTACCCATGCCCTAATTTTAGTAAATTATTGGTGTGTTGGTGAATTGGAAGTCTGACCCTTGAAGAGCAAGTTATGATCAATTACTTGGTGAATTAGAATTGTGAATTAAATGTTGATCCACTTGAAAGGTGGAGGTGTTTATTCTCTTTGTATGTTGTGGTATTGAATTGATGGATATATTCCTTGTATCTCTATATATATGAAGGATATATGTATGATCACCAATTGAAGGATATGCATGTGAATTCAATGATAATGTGATGATCATCATTATAATGTAATTGTGCTATTATTGAAAGGCTATTCTCAAATATGCAGTTATGAATGTTGATGATAAAATGTGAAGGGTTCTCCTATGTATTGAGGTATATTGAATTAGTAGGCTTAAGGCATCCTTTTCTTTTGTTGATGAATGTGACCTTGAATGTTGTATCATGAGTTGGTAGGCTTAGGCATCCTCTCTTGTATAATGAGTGTGTATTGACATGCTGACGATGAATCGATAGGCCTGTGGAATTACTTTCAATATACAACCAATGAATGTGTCTTGACTTAATGAACATAAATCGGTAAACTTAGTGTTGGTAACCCTTGCTTGATGACTCTTTGATCTATTCTAATGTTGTGTGTTAGGATCGGTAGGCTAGTGGCACCCTTCCATAAATGAATGAATGATAAACCTTGAATCGGTAGACCCAAATGATGGTAGCCCTTTCATGTGTGAGATGATAACCCTTGTATCGGTAGACCCAATGATGATGGCACCCTTCTTGGGAGGTCAATGAGCTACCCTTAATGTACCTTGAATCGGTAGACCTAGCGATGGTGGCCCTTTTTTGTGTAATGTACTTTGGGTCGGTATACCTAGTGTTGGTAGCCCTCTCAAGAATAATGATGTTGATGTGAATGAACTACTCTATGGGAATGGAGGCTAAGCACCGAGTGTATATGGTAAGATGGAAACTCTCCCAATGTTAGGCTAGGGTTTCAATGAACATCTTCCTATCCCATAACTATGTTCCTACATAGGATATGTATTAGCCAGTGGTCTTCTTACCAAAGCTAAGATATTACCTACTTCTACCTTAGGCAAGTAGAACACTTTTCTTCGGTATGTGGTCATATGACACCGGATTCCATGACTTAGCTTTCATGGTCTATGTCGGTTAAACGCCTATTCCCATCATGTGAGATGTGCATTATAGTTTCTTGAGAAGTTTTATGAAGTGTGGGTAGTAGTATGGGATGTTATCCTTACATGACACGAGTAGGCTTCAAGAAGGATATAGTGAGTTCTCTAAGTCCTAATGACTAATGATTGAAAGTCCTCTAAATGAAGTTATTGAAGAATGTTGACTCTTAAATGCTTAATGTGATGATGCATGCTATACTTGGGTTATATTATGAGTTAGTTTCCCTTGTCATATCTTATGAAATGTTATGCCTCTTATGTGTGGATATTGTGCAAAAGTGAAAAGGAAGGAATGGTAAGTTCACTTTTGGTGACCTTAATGTGGTGCCTTAGTGTGGATGGTGGTATGGGACGCTATCCATACATTGCACAAGGTATAGCATGAGGGTTACTTGAGGTGAAGGTATAAGGTGAGGGTAATGGCTTACATGTTGATATTGTTCAAATGTGATGTTATGACTTGTATGATGATTATACTTGTATTTGATGTCTCTTATGCTATTGTTCATGATATTTCTAAATAGTGGCATAATGCATGGTTTCCAACAAAATGTCCCTTTTAAAGCATGTTTTTGCATGGTTATCATACATAGTACATTTTTGTGTGCTAACCCATTCTTCTATGTTTTTACTACAAATGTAGGTTTTGGCAAGTGAATGCTTCTAGCTAGATTGAAGAGCTTGGATTGAGATTTTTCCTCCAAAGCTAAAGTGGTACGTCCTCATAGATCGAGGACAAGAGTTTTTTTGAAGTTTCTTTCCTTTTTCATGTAATAGATAATTCTAGTCTTTTCAATTGTAAAGGGTCGTGTCCCTAATTTTTTTCAAGATTGTGTTTAAGTTGGCCATGTGAGATATAGACTTCCGCTTCCATTTGAGTGTTTTTGAATGTTAGATTGTATGGTTTTAAATAAGAAGTTTTAAATTCCGTACTATTTCTATTACCTATGCAATGAATAAGCTATGAGGCTTGTATAAGACCCCTTCAGGGTTGAGTACACCATGTGGCATCTAGGGGCTAGCCTTGGGTCGTGACAAACATGGTATCAGAGCACAAGGTTTTGGGAATGGTTTTTAGGTTGATGTCTCACAAGCCACGTCTAGTAGAGTCTTGTTCATCGGTGTGAGTTGTGACACAACTATGAGCGAGAGGCTATAAGATGTTAGAAAGTTACACTTATTTCATTATTCTTGAAGTCGTGCCTTAGTGTTTAGCTCTATAAGTATCCTTTTCCTAACCCTTCTCTTGTGTTTATAGGATATGAATACATGGGCTAACCCAAGAAGGATAGAAGAGGAGATTGTGAATAAGGGAGTTCCTCCCCAAGGTCTTCAAGGTGTCCAAGTTCCTCTAGGCAATCAAGTTTCGGTGGATCTTCTGGCTATGACCAATGAGAAAGTTTGGTCGGCTCTTTTGATGATGGCTCAAGCCGTTACTACTCAAGCTCAAGCCATGACAGATCAAGCTACTAGGGGTGTTGAGGCTAGTGTGAACCCTAATGTGAGTACTATGGCTTCTAGGTTGAGAGTCTATATGAGTATGAATCCTTCGGTATTTCTTGGATCTAAGGTGGGAGAAGATCCCCAAGAATTTTTGGATGAGGTGTATAAGGTAGTTAATGCTATGGGGGTGACTTCCATTGAGAAAGCAGAACTTGCCGCCTATCAATTGAAGGATGTGGCCCAAATTTGTTCTACTTAATGGAAGGCCAATAGGTCGGTTGGAGTGGGTCCCATTGAATGGGAGTTGTTTAAGGAAGCATTCCTTGGTAGGTTTATCCCCATGAGAAAAGAGAGGTTAAGATGGAGGTGTTTATCAATCTTAGGCAAGGTAACATGAATGTGCAAGAGTACTTTTTGAGATTTACCCAATTGTCTAAGTATGCCCCATATTTGGTGTCAAACCCTAGGGATGAGATGAGTCATTTTTTTTATGAGAGTTTCCGACCTAGTTGAGAAAGAGTGTCGTACAACGATGCTCCATGATGATATGAACATTTCTAGGCTCATGGTTTATGCTCAATCTTTTGAAGAGTCCAAACTCAAGAGGAAGAGTAGAGGGTTGAAGAGGTCTAGGCCCAATTAGCAAGGCCAATCTAGGTTCAAGAAGAGAGCTCCAAACCAAGATTCTTCAAGTTCTCCTAAAGTTAATGAGGAGAAAGGTGGTGGACCTCCATTTTCTAAACCCCTTTGTACCACTCGTGGGAAGAGGCATCATGGAAAGTGCCTAGCCGGTACTAGTGGGTGCTATGGTTGTGGAAAGCATGATCATCAAGTGAGAAATTGTCCTACTCTTACGGCTAAAGGAAGGGAGGCCAAACAAGCTTCATATGTTGGCCCGGATCCTAATGCTCCAAAGGAGAACCATTTCTATGCACTTCAAGCCAAAGAGGGCAAATGAGCTAATACGGATGAAGGTGCCAGTAAGTTATAGTTCCTTTTTGTTGTGATGAGTTCCTTATGTTGTTTTTCATGTTAGCCTTAGTTGGTTTTTCTCCTAAGTGGGGGATGGTATGTTGAATAGTAAGGTTGTTGAGAGTGTTGATATCCTTATCTCTTTCCTTCTATTCTTATTCAAGCTTGAGACCAAGAGTTCCTTGTAGCTTGTTTCATGTTTTGAAGTCATGTGTTAAAGTGAGTTTCCATAGTCTCCTTATGTTATGCATGTTCTAGTTGAATTCTTGTTTATATGAGAAAATGAGTTTTCATGAATTATGTTCCTCATGTTGCTGTGCATTTAGTATGAGTTGCCCATATGCTTCATGTGGTTGATTGTTGAACATGCCAAAATGTGCTTTTATGAAGAAATTGCATAATTTGCCTTTTGATGTTATAATGAGCATGTTATGAGATGGAGAAGGTAGTTCCTCCAATGAAATGAGAAATGTTGATGTTTTGATGCATAATGAATTTGTAGATGTAGTTCCTACTTTCTTGTGTTGCATTGAGCTTGTTGATGTGGAGTTGATGTTTCCTCCTAAGTTTTTGTGCATTGTTTATGATGTTGCATGAATGATGGGCTTCTAGTCTTGAGTCGTTAACCCCTTAATATGTTTAAAGTGTCATTCAAGGATGAATGTTTCCAAGTGGGGGATAATGTAACGACCCATAAAACGAATAAGTGAAACTAGAGCCTAACTAGTGAGAGTGTGAGTTTGTCATGAGGTTTGAGGTGGTTTGATGTTGTCCCGAGCTATGGTTGAAGGGTTTAGGGATTAAACATCAAGGTACAACTCCCCAAGGACCACCCTAGGGGTCCTTGAGAAGGACCCTAAAGCCTAACCCCCAAGACCCCAAGATCACCAAAAGCTGGAAATTTAGGGTGACCTACGGATGGGGTTCACGACCAGTAGGTCCATCCACGCCCCATGGATGGCCTCTGTAGGTCAATCCCCCTTTTTTAAAAGTTGCAGCCCCAGACCACAGACCAACAGGATGGTCCGTGAGTGGACTCATGATCCATGAGTCTAAGGCGTCGTTTGCAACTGTTTTGCAGTCAAGTTGCGGCCAAGTGTGGGGGTGGTTTGGTAATTAGCTAATTAATTGTTTTAAGTATTTGGACGGTTATTTTAAGTGTATTAAGATATTTTAAGAGTATTAAAACACTAAATTACTATTTTAGATTTCATTATTAAAAATCCCCCAAATCAAAATCCCTCCCTCTCCAAATATCTTCTCTGTAGAACTCCATTGAAGACCAAGAAAAGAAGAAGACTTAGGGCTTGAAGAGGAAGGCTAATTGAGTGGATTTTCGTGGAATTCATCTATTAAGGTATGGTGATCCTTCATCTAGGGATAGCTTTCACCCCTAGAGTCCATTCAAAGTAGATTTTCAAAGTTTTCAAGTTCATGAAAAACCTAAGGTTTTACTCAATCTCATGGGTTCTTTCCTCAAACGATTTCAAATGGTTACTAATGTAATATTATGATTGTATTAGTGTTTAATTGATGATTTATGATGAAAATACTCTATGAACCCATGATTTCTCTCAATTCCTAAAATTGTGCCTTTATGAAGTGGGTTTGTTGATGATGAATGTATATGAATTGAATTTGGTTGAATTGCTTTGGATTATTAAATTATATCATTACCCATGCCCTAATTGTAGTAAATTATTGGTGTGTTGGTGATTTAGACGTGTGACCCTTGAAGGGCAAGTTATGATCAATTACTTGTTGAATTAGAATTGTGAATTAGATGTTGATCCACTTGAAAGGTGGAGGTGTTTATTCGCTTTGTATGTGGTGGTACTGAATTGATGGATATATTCCTTGTATCTTTATATATGAAGGATCTATGTATGATCACCAATTGAAGGATATGCATGTTAATTCAATGATAATGTGATGATCATGGTTAGAATGTAATTGTGCTATTATTTCTCAATTATGCACTTATGAATATTGATGATGAAATATGAAGGGTTCTCCTATGTATTGATGTATATTGAATTGGTAGGCTTAAGGCATCCTTTTCTTGTGTTGATGAATGTGACCTTGAATGTTGTATCATGAGTTGGTAGGCTTAGGCATCCTCTCTCGTAAAATGAGTGTGTATTGACATGCTGATGATGAATCGACAGGCCTATGGAATTCCTTTCAATATACAACCAATGAATGTGTCTTGACTTAATGAACATGAATCAGTAAACTTAGTGTTGGTAACCCTTGCTTGATGACTCTTTGACCAATTCTAATGTTGTGTGTTAGGATCGGTAGGCTAGTGGCACCCTTCCGTAAATGAATGAATGATAAACCTTGAATCGGTAGACCCAAATTATTGTAACGACCCTAAAAATGAATAAGTGAAACTAGAGCCTATGGACTTAGTGTTAGGTTCGTAATGATGTTTCATGTTGTGTAATGTTATCCCAAACCTTGTTTGATGGAGTTAGCGAATCAACGTCAAGGTATGTGATAGACTCCGTAGAGGAAAAATCCTTTTTAATGTTGGTTAAGAAGTGGAAGGGAAAGTGTCAAGCCAAAGGGGGAAGGCCTAAGCCAAAGGCCAAGGGTGCCCCTTGGCCAAGCACTGTCCTAAGTCCACGGAGCACTTCACGGTAAGTGGACTTGACCACGGTGCGTAGAAGTGGCCGTGAATGTCACTTGGTGGCAAGACAAGTAAGGCAACTTGGCCAAGCCACTGCCTCAAGACCACGGGCCACTTCACGTCCAGTGGTCATGACCATGGTCCGTAGAAGTGGCCGTGAAGATGACTTGGCCATTTGGAGGTTTAGCAAGGTCAAGGGAGCTACTTCCTAGAGGACCACAGGCACAACCACGGGCTGTGGTCCCCTTTCACGGTCCGTAGAAGTGAAATTGGTCCTTGACGAGGCTGCCCAAGTGAGGGGTTTTCAAGTAATTTTGTTTTAATGTTTTATTATGTGGGGTTAATTTTAAACGGTTTCTATCATAAATATAAATAGTTTCAAGTCTTAAAACAATTCATTTACCCAAATCAAAACCCCAAAGTTCTTCCTCTCTCAATATTTCTCTCTCTAACTCAAGGAAGAAGAAGAAGTGGGAGCTAGGGTTTGGATTCAAGGCGTTTCTTCATTAAATTTCTTGGGAATTCTTAGTAAAGATATGGTGATCCTTCATCTAGGGTTAGTTTTCACCCTAGAGTCAATTTCAAAGAAGTTTTCAAGGTTCATGAAAAAAACCAAGGGTTTTACTCAATCTCATGGGTTCTTTCTCCAAATGATTTCAAATAGTTTCTAATGTCATATATTGATTGTATTGATGTTTAATTGGTGGTTTATGATGAAAATATTCTATGAACCCATGGTTTCTCTCAATTCCTAAATTGTGCCTTTATGAAGTGGGTTTATTGATTATGAAAGCTTGTAATGGTAATATGTCTAAATTGCCTTGGGTTATTGAATTGTATCATTATCTATGCCTTAATTATGGTAGATTCTTGGTGTGTTGATGATTTGAGATTTATGGCATGGAAGGCAAGTTTTGACTAAATTACATGTTGAAGTAGAATTGTGCTAGAGGTGTTGATCCACTTGAAAGGTGGATGTGTTTACTTACTAAGTATATGAATATAAAGTCAATGAGGTTGAGGTAATCATGTCTTGAAGGTAATTGTGTTGTTATTAAAAGGCTAATTCTCTATTTGACACTCATGTATGATGATGATGCAATGTGAAGTGTTGTCTTCTATATAATGTATATCTTGGATTGGTAGGCTTAGGCATCCTTTCTTGGGTAATGAATGTTTCTTGACTTGATGAATATGAATCGATAGGCTATGGAATTCCTTTCATATATGAGTGATGAATGTGTCTTGACTTGATGGTTATGAATTGATAGGCATTAGGCATTCTTTTCATAAATGATCTAATGTAATGAAGATTCTAGAATTGATAGGCTAGTGGCATTCCTTTCTTAATGAGTCAATGTACCATGAATCAATAGGCAAGTAGCATTCCCTTCATGAGCATACGAATGAAATGAGAGGTCATCAATCGATAGACTAGTGGCATTCTTTTCAGGAGGACCCTAGAGCTATCATTGAATATACCATGGATCAATAGGCTTCTAGCATTCCTTCCTTGGTAATGATGCATCTTGGGTTGATAGGCTTATGGCATTCCTCCCTCGTATACCAATGTAATGTGAATGAATTGATCTATGAAAATGTAGGCTAAGCACCGAGCGGATATGGTTAGATGGAAACTGTCCCAATGTTAGGTTAGAGTTCCAAGGAAAATCTTCTTATCCCATAACTATATGCCCATATAGGATATTAGCAAGTGGATTTCATCCAAACTAAGGATTCATCCGAGCTAGTGTTATCGTTCTACCTTAGGCAAGTGGAACACCTCTTTGCGGTGTGGGGCTATATGACACCGGATTCCATGTCTAGCTTGCATGGTCTATGCTAGTTAAGCGCTTATTCCCATCATGTGAGATGTGCATTATGGTTTCTTGAGAGGTTCTATGAAGTGTAGGTGGTAGTATGGGATGCCATCTATGCATTGAACTAGTAGGCTTTGATAGGATCATAATAAGTTCTCTAAGTCTTAATGACTAATGTATGAAAATCTTGTAAATGGAGCTATCGAAGAACGTTAAATCCTAGATGCTTAATGTGATTTGTATGCCATAATTGGGTTATATTATGAGTTATTTTCCCTTGTCATGCCTTATGAAATGTTATGTCTCTTTTATATGGATATGGTGTAAAGATGAAAAGCAAGGGATGGTAAGTTCACTTTTGGGTGACCTTAATGTGGTGCCTTGGTGTGGATGGTGGTATGGGATGCTATCCGTACATTGCACAAGGTATAGCATGAGGGTTACTTGAAGTGATGGTCTAAGGTAAAGGTAATGGTTTACATGATGATATTGTCTAAATGTGGTATTATGACTTGAATGATGATTATACTTGTATAGTATGTCTCTTTTTCTATTGTACATGTTATTTCCAAAAAGTAGCATAATGCATGGTTTCCAACCAAAATGTCCCCTTTTAAAGCATGTTTTTGCATGGTCATCATACTTAGTATATTTTTGTGTGGTAACCCATATTTTCCTATTTCTACTACAAGTGTAGGTTCCAGCAAGTGATTGATTCTAGCTAGGATTGAAGTGCTTGGATAGAGTTTTCCTCTAATACTTGGTATGCCCTCATAGGTTGAGGACAAGGACTCTTATTGTTTTCTAGTTCTTTTTTATTTTGAGACTATTGTTAAGACTTCAATTGTAAAGGGCCGTGACCCTATCTTGTTAAAGTTTTGTCTAAGAAGCCCATGTGAGACTTATACTTCCGCTTTGTCTTTCGAAAGTTTTCTATGAGTATTTAATGTTTTGAATAGTATGGTTTTAAATATAAAGTTTTAATTCCACATTATTTTCATTATTGAATGCAATGAATGACTATGAGGCTTGTATAAGACCCCTTTGGGGTCGAATACGCCGTGTTACGACTAGGGGATGCTCTCGGGTCGTGACAATCATGGTATCAGAGCATAAGTTTTTGGAAATGGTTTTTAGGATCAAAGTTTCACAAGCCACGACTAGTAGAGTCTTGTTCATCGGTGTGAGTCACGACACATCTATGAGCGAGAGTCTATAGGATGTTAGAAAGTTACAGTTCTTTCATATTCTTGAAGTCGTACTTTAGATTTTATTTTTATAAATGTCTTTTTCGTAACCCTTCTCTTGTGTTTATTGGATATGAATACAAGGGCTAACCCAAGAAGGATAGAAGAGGAGATAGGGAATGAGGGAGTTCCTCCCCAAGGTCTTCAAGGTAACCAAGTGCCTCAAAAGAATCAAGTTTCGGTGGCTCCCCCAGCCATGATTAATGAAGAGATTAGGGCGGCTTTTCTAACCCTAGCTCAAGCCATGATGGCTCAAGCTAACTGAGATGTGGGGCCTAGGGTGAATTCTAATATTAGTACCGTGGCCTCAAGGTTAAGAGACTTTGTGAGGATTAATCCTCCGATATTTCTTTGTTCTAGAGTAGGAAAGGATCCCCAAAAATTCTTGGATGAGGTATATGAGATAGTTAATGCTATGGGGTATCTTCTAGGGAGAAAGCGGAGTTGGCTTCCTATCAATTGAAGGAGGTGGCCTAAGTGTGGTTCACTCAATGGAAAAGCAATAGGCCTTTATAGGTGGGTCCGATAGAATGGAAGGAGTTTAAGGGAGATTTCCTTGGTAGGTACTTTCCCCGTGATAAGAGGGAGTGTAAGGTTGAGGAGTTTATCAATCTTAAGTAAGGTAGCATGATTGTGGAAGAGTACTCCTTGAAATTTACTCTCTTGTCTAAGTATGCTCCATCCTTAGCGTCTAACCCTAGGGATGAGATAAGTAGATATGTGACAGGTATATCCGACCTAGTTGAGGAAGAGTGTCGTACAACGATGCTCCATAATGATATGGATATTTCTAGATTTCTGGTGTATGCTCAATCTATTGAGAAGTCCAAACTTAAGAGGAAAGGTAGGGAGTTGAAAAGGGATAGGTCGGACGAGCAAGGTCAACCTAAGTTCAAGAAGAGAGCTCCTCACTAAGATTCTTCAAGTGCTCCTAAGGCCAATGAGGAGAAACGTGGTGGATCTCAATTTTCTAAACCTCTTTGCACCACTTGTAGGAAGACTCATGGGAAGTGCCTAGCCGGTACTAGTGGGTGCTATGGTTGTGGAAAGCATGATCACCAAGTGAGAAATTATCCTACTCTTACGGCTAGAGGAAGAGAGGCCAAACAAGCTTCTTATGTTGATCCAGATCCTAATGCTCCAAAGAAGAACCATTTCTATGCTCCTGGAGCTAACAAGGACAAATGAGCTAATCCGGATGTAGGTACCGGTAAGTTATAGTTCCTTTTTGTTGTGATGAGGTTCTTTGTGTTGTTGTTCATGTTATCCTTAGTTGGGTTTTCTCCTAGGTGGGGGATGGTATGTTGAATAGTAGGTTGTGGTGAGTTTTGATATCCTTATCTCTTTCCTTCTATTCTTATTCAAGCTTGAGACCAAGAGTTCCTAGTAGCTTGTTTCATGTTTTGGAGTCTTGTGTGAATATGAGTTTCCATGATCTCCTTATGAAATGCATGTTTTGATGAAGTTTATGTTTATATGAAAAAAAAAGAGTTTTTAATGATTGTGTTCCTCATATTAATATGCATCTATAATGAGTTGCTTAAATGCTTCATGCATTGACCTGTTGAGCATGCTTAAATGTGTTCATGAAAAGAGTTGCATAAATTGCCTTATGATGTTGTAATGAGCATGATGTGAATGGGAGAAGGAAGTTCCTCCAATGACATGAGAAATGTGAAATTGATGCATAATGATTTTGTGGATGTAGTTCCTACCTTCTTGTTTGTGTTAAGCCTTTTTGATGTGGAGTTGATGTTTCCTCCTATGTTTATGCATTTATATTGATGTGTCATGATTATGGGCTGCTAGTCTTGAGTCGTTACCCTTTAATGTGTTTAATGTGTCATTCGAGGACGAATGTTCCTAAGTGGGGGATAATGTAACGACCCTAAAAATGAATAAGTGAAACTAGAGCCTATGGACTTTGTGTTGGGTTTTTAATGAGGTTTCATGTTGTGGAATGTTGTCCCGAGCCTTGTTTGATGGATTTTAGTGAGTCAACGTCAAGGTATGTGATCGACTCCGTAGTGGAAAGATCATTTTTAATGTTGGTTAAGGGTTGGAAGGGAAAGTGCCAAGCCAAGGGGGCAAGGCCTAAGCCAAAAGCCAAGGCTGCCCAACCTTGGCCAAGCACTGTCCCAAGTCCATGGACCACTTCACCGTCAGTGGCCTTGACCACAGTCCGTAGAAGTGGTCGTGAAGGTCACTTGGTGGCAAGGAAAGCAAGGCAACTTGGCCAAGCCACTGCCTCAAGACCACGGCCCCCTTCACGGCCAGTGGTCATGACCATGGTTTGTAGAAGTGGCCGTGAAGATGACTTGGCCAGGTGGAGGTTAAGCAAGGTCAAGGTAGCTACTGCCTAGAGGACCATAGGCACCACTACGGGCCGGTGTCCCCTTTCACGGTCCGTAGAAGTGGACTTGGTCCCTTACGGGGCTGCCCAATTGTGGGGTTTTTAAGTAATTTTGTTTTAATATTTTATTATGTGGGGTTGATTTTAAATGGTTTCTATCATAAATATAAATAGTTTCAAGTCTTAAAACACTTCATTTACTCCTTTATTCAAAACACCCAAATCAAAACCCCAAAGTTCTTCCTCTCTCAATATTTCTCTCTCTAACTCAAGGAAGAAGAAGAAGTGGGAGCTAGGGTTTGGATTCAAGGTGTTTCTTCATTAAATTTCTTGGGAATTCTTAGTAAAGGTATGGTGATCCTTCATCTAGGGTTAATTTTCACCCTAGAGTCAATTTCAAAGAAGTTTTCAAAGTTCATGAAAAAAACCAAGGGTTTTACTCAATCTCATGGGTTCTTTCTCCAAACGATTTCAAATGGTTGCTAATGTAATATAATGATTGTATTGATGTTTAATTGATGGTTTATGATAAATATATTCTATGAACCCATGATTTTTCTCGATTCCTAAATTGTGCCTTTATGAAGTGGGTTTATTGATTAAGAATGCTTGTGATGGAAATATGTCTAAATTACCTTGGGTTATTGAATTGTATCATTATATATGCCTTAATTATGGTAGATTGTTGGTGTGTTGATGATTTGAGATTTATGGCCTTGAAGGCAAGTTTTGACTAAATTACATATTGAAGTAGAATTGTGCTAGAGGTGTTGATCCACTTGAAAGGTGGAGGTGTTTACTTACTAAGTATATGAATGTGAATTCAATGAGGTTGAGTTAATCATGTCTTGAAGGTAATTGTGTTGTTATTGAAAGGCTAATTCTCCATTTAACTCTCATGTATGATGATGATGTAATTTGAAGTGTTGTCTTCTATATATTGTATATCTTGGATTGGTAGGCTTAGGCATCCTTTCTTGGGTAATGAATGTGTCTTGACTTGATGAATATGAATCGATAGGCTATGTCATTCCTTTCATATATGAGTGATGAATGTG
This sequence comes from Solanum lignicaule, assembly GCA_029582545.1. NCBI lineage: Eukaryota > Viridiplantae > Streptophyta > Magnoliopsida > Solanales > Solanaceae > Solanum > Solanum lignicaule. The sequence goes on along the minus strand of JAJOOF010013796.1, from coordinate 1,728 downwards.
TCTTAACTTGATGGTTATGAATTGATAGGCTTTAGATATTCTTTTCATAAATGATCTAATCTAATGAAGACTCTAGAATTGATAGGCTAGTGGCATTCCTTTCTTAATAAGTCAATATACCATGAATCAATAGGCTAGTAGTATTCCTTTCATGAGTATAAGAATGAAATAAGGGTCATTAATCGATAGGCTAGTGGCATTCTTTTCATGAGGACCCTAGAGCTGTCCTTGAATGTATCATGGATCGATAGGCTTATTGCATTCTTACCTTGGTAATGATGTATCATTGGTCGATAGGCTTAGGTCATGGCCGCCGTGGTTTGGCCACTTTTGGCCAACTATGGTGTTTCCTTGGGGCTTTGGGGCTTGGACATAGGGTCCTCCTCAAGGACCCTTAGGGTGGTCCTTGGGGAGTCGTATATTGACGTCTAACCCCTAAACACCTCAACCATGGCTCGAGACAACTCGAAACACCATCAAAACTCAAGACGAACACACGTTAGGTTCTAGTTACTCTAGTTGGTTTTTAGGGTCATTACATTATCCCCCACTTAGGAATATTTGTCCTTGAATGACACTTTAAACACATAAGGGTGTAACAACTCAAGTAAACAGCCCATCAACATGCATGCAACATCATAAACAAGGCACATAACAGTAACACCCCGGAAATTCTATGACTTAAGTTAGAGCCTCACCTTTTGAATAATGACTTAAAAATAGTCAAAATGATGTTTATAAACCTAAACTAATGTAATTGACTTGGTTTGGAAGAGTAAGAGTCTAAACGTCAAGAAACGATCACGACGTCCGAAAACTAGAGAAGAATGTGTTCTAATGTCCTTAGGTTTTGGGTAGCTTTGGGAGTGTCGTATGAGGGTATAATCTGGTAAAAAGGTTTAAAATAGGTAAATATATGTTCCTAGGGTCAAAACATTCGAATAAGATGCCCCGGGGCCACCCTAAGGAGCCCCGAGGAGGACCCCAACCTTGGCCAAGCAAGCTGTCAAGGCAGCTTGCAAGTTGTGCATAGAGGGAATGAGGGCGAGTCGCGCACTTGCTCCCCTAAAGAGAAAAATTTCAGTTCACGACGCGGTCGTGTCGCGGACTGTATTGTAGGAGAAAAATTTCAGTTCGCAACGCGGTCGTGTTGCGGACTGTACTGTCTCAAAATTTAATTCCAAATATCTTCAGGGAACAGCTCCGCATCGCGAACTTGTTCCGCGACGAAAATGCAGAAATCTATTTTTACTTCATTAAAGAGTCCAATTAAGTGAGGGGTATTTAGGGGATGTGTATATAATGATTTTTAAGTCAATTTACCTCACTTTTATCACTCAAACACAAAACCCCAAAGATCTAAACCTAAAGTTCCTCCTTCTCTCTACTCTCTCTCTCTCTCTTCTCAAGAACTCTATTGAAGAAGATTGGAACTTCAAGAAGAAGACCAACTCTCCAAGGTTTCAACTCAGATTTTCGTGGTTAATTCATCTATAAGGTATGGTTGCTTATCACTCTTGGGATTCCTTTCCCCAAGAGGCCCCTTCAAGATGAATTTTAAAATCTCCAATTTCTAGGTTTCAATCCAAAAATGTGGGTCTTCTTTCTAAAGTGAAATTGATGTTATAATCTAACTTTGATTGATGTTATATGAACAATTATGGATGAATTTATGTTGTATTGGTGGTTTCTTGAAGAATTCCCCATGAGACCCATGTTTCTCCTTCT
>JAJOOF010013795.1:0-18463 GCA_029582545.1 Solanum lignicaule | reverse complement strand
AAACGGGCCTAAAACCCAAACGAACGACCAGGCGACCGAACAGTCAGTGCCAGCAAGTCATAAATGACTTGGGGTCGCTACAGGAACGCTCTAAACGATGAAATGAATTCTTTAATTTAAAAATGACCTGGAGGGTCATTACAGGTGACCCAGTGGTTTGGGCTTGAGACTTCCATGTTGGAGGTCTCAAGTTCGAAACCCGTTGCCAACAAAAGCAAGGGGTTTGCCTTCTGGGTCGAGCTCGTCACGCCGGGCTTGCCTAGTGCGAGTTACCTCTCATATGTGGTTTGCGAGCTATTGCATAGGAGCAAGGGTTTTACCCTGTGCGCACCCAAAAGGTAGCTGTTGCGGGTTCCCCTTGTCATAAAAATAAACTACCTAACTAGACAAACTCTCTTTACACGTTTGTCTAAATATCAAGAATTGATTTGTGCCAATCAATACAATATGTAAAGGTTTGTTATTTTTGTTTCGTTATGGTTATTGTATTTGGAAGTTCAATTCTTTTGTGTATATGATATAGAGTTCATATTGCTTTAGATTTCAATTTTAGAAAGTTTTACAAATTAAGATGTACATTATCAAAATATGAACTAGCTCTTTTACTATTTAAATAGAAAATATTTTTTGGAAAATTTATGTGCATAAAAATAAAATTTCTGATATAATTTTTTTAAAACTAAATACAAATGTATAGATGACTATAAAGTGTTATAATTATAATACCAATTACTACTACTAACATTAGTACTTTTTCCTAGTTGTGATTGTTTAACTTTCATCAAAAGAAGTTCCATAAAAAATATACTAGGACTACTATTTAAAGAATCTTTAAGATTTTCTTATTTAAATTTTCTTCACATGACTTCTATAATTATGGCCCCACTAGGTTTTAACACTTGTGTTATCTTGTTGGGGACACAATTTTGTTTTATATTGACTTAATACATAGACATTGACATAGACCTATACAACTATTTGAACTTCTCCATATATTTTATTTAATACGATTCGTTGAATTAAGTATTTGAATATATGATAAAATATTTCTATCATATTTATTTAATATAAATTATAAACTTTTTTTTACGTAATTTTGTAAGTACATATTACATAAATAAGTAAATCATTATAAATGTGTCACATTTTTTTAATTATACATATTAGTTTTCATAAATGGTAAAATCTTAGACTTATTTCAATTGAGACTGAATATATATAATTAAAGAAGATAACATGTAGTGGACCAATCAAATTGTACCCTTTGCAGTTTATATAAGTAGAAAAAAGAGTTGTATGATCTTTTTGTTGTGAATATAATTTAATTACTTAATGGATGTTTGAGTTTGCGCATAATTTTCCTCTTTCCATAATTTGTATTGAAAGTGTTTGATAAAAATATTTATCATATGTTCAGTTGCTTAATTATAATAATTCGTAATTTAAATAAAATTTACTAACAAATTTTAAAACATATTGTATTTTGAAAAAGGTTTATATGCATGTTATGAAAATTTTAATCACATAATATGTCTCTTAATAATACACATTACATTAATTGACACAAATATGTAATTTTACGAATTATTGAGGCGTATGATCAAAGAAAATGAGGTATTATTCGTTATTTAACAACAAATTTATTTACGTAATAAATACTTAAGCATACACACATAAATTCTTGAGTCTAAAGAACTTTTTATCATGATTCCGATGGTCAATCGAAATATCTTATAATTTTAATACTAAAATAAAATTTACTGACAAATTTAAAAACGCCTCGTATTCTATTAGATGATGAGCTGCTTTTCCTCGCTCTTTCGATTAGTTAATTTCACTTGGACACCCAAATGTTGTCAAATTTATCAATCACCCCAATCAAACTACAATTAACCTCCGCCGGAATCTCTCAAAATCAACCACCATGGACCACCGTCAACCACCACAACCTCCGCCGCCGCCGGTAGCAATCAATCACCAAACAACCACCCAAATCCTCAAACAAACCACGAGAACCTTCATCTCCAATCTCCTCCTATTCCTCTTCCTTTCTTCTCTCATTCTCACTTTCCGTTCCAATGTCGAAAATGGTACCAACTACCTCACTTCCTTCATCGATCGTGACCCTTCTCTGAAATCCATTCTATCTCGTATTGACCTCTCCGGTCAACAGCTGCAGCATCCTCAGCTCCGACGTGACCACCATCGCCGCCGTCGACCTTTTCTTCACCTATCCCGTGTAGGTACTCTTGATGATGATTTCTTTTCTGGGGATTCGGACCTTGATAAATCCCTATTTCATCCTTCTTCTAAACCTCAGCCGAATTCTACTTACGTAATTCTTTCCAATTTTGACCCGAATTTAGGGTTCTCAGACCAAATTATTGATGATGGGATTTTGTTTCCTCAAGCAATTCGTAATGGGTTTATCTCTTTCAAGTCTCCTTCAGAGACACAGAATTTGTCTCAGGTTGATAATCCTGAAAATGAGTATAACAATGAAAATGGTGTTGTTGATTTGCAGTTCTTGATAAAAGGTCTTGAATTGGGTCGTGGTGATGCTACAGCATTGTTATTTCTTGTTAGTTTGTTGTCAGCTGCCTATGCTTATGTGGTGTTGGCTTTTTTGGTTACTTACACTTGGATTCATGGGATAATTTTCTTGCAAGTGTTGGATAATGTGTTAGGGAATTACAGGTCAATTTTCAGGACTGCTTGGGAAGGTTCTAATTTGGGGTTAAGAAGGCTTTCTGGGTTTGTTTTGATGAGGTGGGCAGTAAAGGATGCATTAGCTCAATTGTTGGGTATTTGGGTTTTTGGAGAAATTGAGGATCAATATTCATTTTTTAAGGTTTTTGTGAGGATGAAATTGATGCCCTTTTCGGATGTGGCGCCATGGGTTACAGGGCATGAGAAGGAAAGCTTGTGCTTTATCATCTCATGGTTCTTGGTGGACTTGGTAGTGGGGTTTATTTTTGCTGTTGATTCTTGGGTTTCTATTGTGGACTCGAGGAAAAGTGGTAGGGAGGTTGTCAAAGAAGGATGTCATTTGTTGGGTATTATGGTGTGTCCTGCTATAGGAATCAAATGTTGGGAAGTTTTGGTTTGTGGGTGGTGTACGAGATGGATATTGGGTCGAATATTTGGAGAAGTGTTTGCACTGGCATTTCAGTGTGTTATGGAAGTTTATTTTATGGTAGTTTGGTTAACATTTTACTTAGCTGCAAGGTATAATGATGCCTCCTCAGTTGGGAGGACATTTGGACGAAGAGAATTGGAAGGCTTTCTCGAGGGCGTTAGATGATACTAGGTGGGAAGTGCTAAAGATTCATTCCCCTGCCTTGGCATTACGTTGAAAGAAGCTTTAACTGGATGAACTATCGCGCTGGTGGGGTAATCTTTTGTGCTTTTGATGTTCAATGCTTCGAAATGTGAGTCAGCACGACACTGTTTAAGAAGTCTCCAGCTATGCTTTGTATGTACTCTGTTGAGGCAATATATGACTTGTATATTTCATGGGAATTCTTGTTGGCTATTCCATATCCATTTCGGAGTATATGCTTTACCGTACAAGTCTTTCATGGTGATGAAACCTGAAAACTAGTTGTAATTGTTGTATTTTTCCTTTTACCATTAAGGGTAAGAGATTAAGTGAGCCCTCCTCTTTTTTCTTTTGATCACGTTTCTGCTGTAGATTCTGATGTTTCTAAGTAAGTTGATTTGTATAATGATAAATGGTCATCTTGAACTAAACCTTTCCACTCCCCTACACAAAAAAGATCAAACTAAACTTCAAATTGGTGGGTTTGAACTTTCTTTTGATTAATGTTTGAACGTGGGACATTTATTGCTTAAAGTATTTACGGATTTGAAGTGCTTCTTTACCTTGTAATTATTGAAGAACTTAATAATTGAAGAATTAGTGCTTAGATGATTGAGTAAATGCTAAAGAAAATCTCATGTTTGCTCGAGAAGTACTGATATTGTTCCTTTTTCATTTTCTGGCTAGCTGGTTCCACTTTTTTTTTCTTTCTCAGCCCCTTGTTTGCTTAGTTACAGAAAACAACAACGCTTGGCCTCTTTAAAGGACCAATAAAGTGTCAACAAACTGAAATTGGATATTAACACTTTTATCTCTTAAAAAACTAGGTAGTTCTGGTAATTCACGTATCAAAGTTTGTATTCCGTCGTACATATAGTCTTTAGAGTCAGGTAAAGAGTCCGATTTCTGGTAGGAAGTATTGTGTGGGGACTCATCTCTGACAGAGTAGTTTCCTGACTTACACCATATTACGATGATCAATAAATAAGGAGGTCACAGTAGCTGAGCTTCTTAGAAGAGATGGGTGCTTAGTGTTCAATGTAGGGAAACAGGTGGCTGGAGTGTGGTGCTCAGAAAGAATTTAAATGACTGGGAAATGGTAAGGATGTTAGAAATTTTGAATTTGGAGACATTTTAAGGTGTATCAGATGATGAAAGTGGCAAGGTAACCTGGAGAGCAAAAAAGCAAAGGTATTTTCACTGTCAAATTTGCTACAACTTATTACTAATAGAAGGGACTGATCAGATCCCTTTTGGTCTTGGAGACAGATGTGGAAAAACAATGTTCCTCAAAAAGTATTATGCTTTTCTTGGCTGGTTGCTCAAGAACGGTAAGGCATGCTTATTCTCACCCATGAGTTCTATATTGAAGGACATAACAATAAATATTGTGCTTGATTATAATTTTTTCAATTCTTTATTCATAATTGTTGTTCGTGTTTGTAGTTATTATTCTTGATTTACATATGCACTTCTATTTTCTTTTTCATGTGAGCCTTTCTTCATCAAATATTTGTCAGGGTTCTGCAGTTAAAGCCCCTGCATATCTTAATGTGTTACCCAACATATTTTAGCGTCTTTACTCGACTTTTGCTTTTGGTAACATTGTACTCTGACAAGCTTGCATGGCAGCCAATGGCGGGATTCTTACAAAGGATTCATCGCAGCTCTTGAAGCCTTTTTTAATCTACTTTGCTGGGCAGTGAGCTCTCAAAGCTGCTGAAAGCCTGAAAGAGGGAAACTGTTGTGGTAGTCATCGTGGCTTTTCAAATATCCTATAGCTTTTTCCGTAAGCATGGTTCACCGAACAATTGTTTGAGACTGGTAACATTGTATAACCATCTTATCTGAATTTTAAGTTATAAGAGATTTCATGCCTTTTATTTGCTTAATTATATCTTTGAAATAGAAAAGAGAAGTGTTGTAGTGAGGATTGTCTATGAAGATGTTCTCGATGAAGTCATATAATGATTACTTGATCATGGTTAGTGACTTCAGGCCATGTGGAGGTCCCTGTGGAAGATGGAGGCACCTAATAAAGCTGGACTTTTTCACGCAGTGTGCAACTTGGAGTGTTATTATAAAGACGATCAACTTGAGAAGTAGAAGACCTATAGTAGTTAGCTAGAGTTATTATCCAAGGAAAATGGTCAGAAAATGGACCATATACTGGTTCCATTGCAGCTTCTCCATCAGCAATGGAGGCACTCTAAGTTCATTATGGCCTAGGTGCTAGGCAAACGGAGTTGTGGAACGTCGCTCCTCCGTGCAATTGTTGGATGATTTGGATTAAATGAATATTGTAGAAGATGTATTGGGGTCAAGCATCCAATACAGATAATCAAAAGCTCATTTATTGTGGAAGTCCCCAGGGCTTTGGTCTAGTGGTAAGAGCGTTACTTGTGATGTGTGGGTTAGGCACACGTCAGGGGTATGAACTTGCCGCAGACAAAAGGCTGGTATTTAAGTGGAGAGAAGGGTAGAGGGGCGGACCCATTATCCACCGAGTTTCCAACCTTGCACCACTGGTTCTTGGGGATTTATCAATCATCCTAGAAAAGCTCATTTGTTGTGGAAGGGATTCCCCATATATTGTATAGATAGATGGATGGTTCTTTTTGGAGCTTTGATGTAAACCCACAATATGTTGTGACATCCACTTGGTGTATCATCAATGAAGTTATTTTGACTTGTTAAAAAGAAACTCCCGCATTTAGTTGAATGTAAGTGGGTCAGCATTTGGAAGATTTCCTGTATTGTAACACAGTACCTTGCAATGAACATACCTTCAAATGTCATTGGAATTTCAAGTACTCCTTGCTTACGTTTCCTATTGTTCCATTGCTACATTCTTGTGATAATTTGAGATAAACTGAGGAATAGAATGATATTTAAGAGATAAAGAAGTTGATGTTTGAGAAAGTATGTAGCTGTTTGAGAAATATCTAGTTTGCACCCAAGGGTGTGATATAGTGGTCAATGAAGTGGAAGAGAACCACGAGTCTCAGGTAACAGGTTCGAGGTGCACGTCAGTTGGCTCTGCGCCACCACCATTTTTTTGAGAATGGTAACTTTTCATTTAAACACAAAAAGGTGCTGATGGGTGTAAAAACAAGATACAAACTCCAAACGAGTGAGCAAAAAACATAAGCATCCCCCCCTGACTAAACAAAAACGTACAGGGATGTTATGACATCAAGTATGGATTTATTATCATTTACAGAACATCCTTCACTCCAAGAAAAAGAAAAGACAATATACAATTTAATTTGACTCTCTGTGTAGCGTTCTTTGTATCCTCAAAATACCTAGAATTCTTTTCTTCCCAAACTGTCCCTCAAATGCATGCAGAGATGACTTTCCACCAGTTCTTTTGCGTAACACCTTCAATTAGGCCATTCCAGCATCACAGGAGATCCATTGTCTTCAGTAACCACCATAAAAAGCTAGTTTTTGAGTATTTCATTAATAATTCTAGTTCTATTGATGGAGTCACTTCTGTCGCGGTTATATTTCCTACTCTAATACTTCAGATTTTGTTCACTCAGCACCATGATACATCATACCCTATAGCTTTTGGCATCAGAAATGTTGAGGTTTTTATATCCTTGCCACAATTGTGGCTTTGCGTGAAGTATAATTGCATAGAACTTTATCTGTAGAAAACTTTTATGAAGGAATCAATTGTTGAATAATTTTCTGGTGCTTTTGGATTGTAATGTCAGTGGCAGGTTGTAGTAGTCAAATGAAGGGATGGGGATGTAAGGACTGGTCTTCAGTATATCATCACAGCGTATGTGACAGAGATTAAAAAAGTACGTTTACATATGGTTAGGAGCAAATGCCAGAAATTGTACAAATGACAGGGTTTAGACTGTTGTGCCATGTATATATGAATACAAGATAAGCGGGCACATGCAAAATTTAATATTTGGATGTCTGCTCTATGAGATCATCAAATTACTAAACAAGTTCTGTTTTTGATGAATATATGATACTTGTTAAATTTTCCTCATCTAAGTTCCGAGGCTATTAGTAACTTCAGTACTTCAACAGCATGTAGTTTCTATTTTGAGTTCATTCCATTAAGAAGTTTGTACATACAGAATGCTCTTGCTTCAAATGGATATTTGGTTATTTAAAAGGCTGAGATCTGAATTTGTCGCGCTCATCTATTTTGAAAGGTAAATGTAGGGATCAAACTGATGTTACCTAGATGATGAATTTCTTGTGTATTGGTAACCACTTCTGATCCCTTTAATGAAGTCGGTTAACTTGCAGCCATGTAAGCTGATTTAGTTTTCTAGAGCTTCTCGGTTGAGTTTTTTTTTTTTCTTTAATTGGTCGTGTTGACAGTGTCTCTCTCCTTTTCAGGGCCCAAACGTTATCTATAAAGTCCTCAGGATGAAGAAATTAAACAGTTTTCTTTGCTCAATATTCTTTTGTGCAGCTGGATCTCCAGACAGTAAAGGAATAGCTAAGCATTCATTGAACTGTTCAGTAGTTCAAAATTTGTCTTGGAAACTGTTGATGAACAGCTTCAATAGTTGGGCTAATGCTCAATTTCTGAATGTCGATTTGCCCAACTACTTTTTCGTAATACTCTTAAGCAATTGTATATTTGATTTATAAGATAGAAGTTGGTGTGTGGGTAAGTGGGTGGGTTTCATATATTGTGCATCTCTATTCTGTAACCTAGAATGAGTTTGTGATTTGCAGATTGCTCGAGCTTGTTAGGTGGAACGGAATGTTTGATTTGCTTGTTTTCATTTGTATCACATCGGATGAAGGAGTTGAATATTTCTTTTATCCTGATACCATTTGTTTGTTGATATTGGTGAATGGAGTTTATCAGTGTGTGGGAAGACTAATTTTTAGGATTGTATTTCCCCCAATTTGCTGATTTTAAAGTGTAGTTGACTTAAATAAAATTTGCACTCTGTAGGAAGTTATAGTTCTGGGGGTGCTTGAATACTGTTATGTAGAATTCAACTGAAGTGATTTCTCTCTTTAGTGCCCTTTCCTTGCTTTTGAACTCGATTATTCTGTGGTCTCGGTGGTTGGATTGTTAGTTTACTTGTCTACATCTAGCAATCTTTTTCACTACACAAATAAGCTCATTGTTCTTGCTCAGTTAGGTCAGTGAAACAGGGTATGTTATTTTTTTCAACTTTCTCCCGCATATCCTTTTCTTCATCCTGTCTCTTCTTCATAGATGTATCTTCCTTTTCTCATTCGTTCCTTTCTTGATAGTTGCACCATCAAATTGGTTGCAATAGAAAGAATTGATCTTAGAATGACAACATTTTACAAGACCTTCAAGGTATGACTCAGCCAGCTAAGTGGCATGTTTGGTGAGGAAGCACCTAAATCAGCAGCCAGTTAAGAATTAAAATTAACATTAGAAGAAAAAAGGAAGAAGCTACAGGTCACCAATCTGATCAACTTCACTCTATGAAACTTCTGGTAGTCTTGAAGATGGTGCACTTCCTGAAATACCATGGTGTTGGTCTATGGTGCTCGGATTCTTTAAAAAATTATGCCGCACCCATCTCGGGTTCTTCAAAAATACACTAGTTTTGGAGAACCCGACACGCACCAGTCGACATGTTTGAAGAGTCCGAGCAACATAGGTGTTGGTTACAAAGACCAGTGGGATAGAATAGAATTCAATACCGGTTCATGATGCATCTCTAAAGCTTGGTTGCCCCCCCCCCCCCCCCATCCTGATTATCACTTTCTTACCAACTGTTATTTCATCAAATTACCACATCTTATGTATCTTCTATGTTTGTGACATCCTTCTTGGTTTCTATGCATGATTATATCTGTTATGGCTCGTCTCTCTGATCTACTGCTTCAGAATATCTTCATGCTCAAGGTTCATAGGTTGCCCAAACTTGTTCTGTAGCTCTAGTGTTAACCTCTTACTCATCTTTCAGGGATTATCCAACCATATTGTCAACTTCACTAAGTTCCTTGTTCTTGGTATTTATCTTTGTTTCAACACTTCAGAAGGAGGTAATGTACTTTCAAATTTACAGAGTTTGCTATTTTGACTACTTGTGCCTCCACCCTAAGTTCTGAATGGATGTTTTTTTGTGGATTGCCTTCTGGCAGGCACTGCCTGTTTTATCCAATGGCTTAGTCTACTTTGTTGAGCTGAGTTTTTTCCCCTTCATTCATATGATTGTGGATAGTTTTGGCAGTAATCTTCCATTCATACATGCATATAACAAAAGTTTGCATCCACCATTCACTTAATCAGTAATTTCAACTATAGGATCAAGCGACTTGCAACTTAGAGCATGTCTCTTTCATTTGTTAATAGCTTCTTGTATATTTCCTTCTTCAGAATTTTGAATCCAGTGTAAACGCGTAGGATGTAGGCACCACAGTTCATTTAACTATTTAAGCTCCTTCTCCTGAAGATATTTGTTGGAGCAATGTGACCAGTGACCATCTCATCTAAAAGCTTAAATTGTTAGATAGAGCACACTTCTATTTATTTAATTATGTTTTCAGCATTTAAATATGGAAAGGTCCTGCAAAAGCTGGTCTTCCGCAATTTGCCTTGAGTATTTGCAACTGCAGTAACTTGTTTCACCCTTTTGGTATTTTTCATGCTTTCACCCATAGGTTTGTATCTTTTTCATTTGTTTCTGTGGAATCTAGTTATTCATTTATAGGGATTTGGGAAATGGATGATTTTGTTTGATGGTTCTTTATTTTTTGCTCAGTATTGATTAATTGAATTTAGCTCATCATGTTACATTTGGACTTGTTTATATTTGAACTCCTTTAGGTAAAAAAAATGTCATCTTGCATTTCATTTTCTTGCTAGTCTCATCCACCTTCTGTTGGATTATGCAAGTTATCTTATTTTTTGAAGCTTCACTAGTATGTAGGCTGTGTAGCACCCTAACCTAGCCCCTTCATTCCCAATACAAGTTAGAGCCTCTTAAAAAACGGGATCTTTACACAAATAGCCGGCCGGATTCACTGATTACATTTTCTAGACAGTATAAATAGATTATACACAATTATTCACATATTATATACTCCCTCCGCCCCATTTTATGTGGCACTTTTCGGATTTCGAGATTCAAACAAGTCTATCTTTGACCGTAAGTTTTTCATAAGATCTTTTAAACATTTTGAATTATTAATTATTGTGACTTATAATACTTTTTACGTAGTTTACAAATATATAAATTTCATTTAAATTTTTTTGAAGATTCCATGCACGAATTCCCGATCAAACGTAAACTGTTTGACTCTTGAAAAACAAAAAGTGCCACATAAATTGGGACAAAGAGTCACTCTCTCTCTCTCTCCATATATATATATTATACATATATTTGTATATCTTTTGGCTATTTTTAGTTCAAGTGGTTGGGTGTGCGGTTATTTAGATTATAACGACATACCCATGTAATACCACAAGTGGGGTCTGGGTAGGGTGGTGTGTATGTAGACCTTACCCCCCTGCCTCATGAAGACAAGGAGGTTGTTTCCGAAAGACACTTGGTTATTTAGGTTAATTCTTCAATATATCGAGTAGAGTATTTATAGATTATAATGATTTGGATTTTAAAATAGTTGAATTTGTTGAAAAGATGTCACTTCAAGTTGGTATTTGGAAATAATAATAGTTTGAACTGTTGGAGGGAAAAAATATATTTCCATAAATATATCAAACTTTTCATGAAGCACCTAATGGGGAAGTAGGTATAACTAGATGGTGTGGAGAATATAATAATGAATGTAAAGCCATTCTTAGTTTCTGGAATAGTTTCTGATTTGGTCCTATAGAACTCTTCTAGTATATATTTTTCCTGGAAAAGTAATAAAGGGGGGAGTTGGATGAGTGATAAAGAAACATTCTGCCAGTTCACTTTTGAAGTTAGTGAAAACTTTTTCTCATACAAGTTCTTTCTGTATCTTTTGGTTCCATTTACACAACTTTACCCTCTTTACTTTAGTGTGTCATGATGAATAGCCGCTTACGTTACTTGCCCTAATATACTTTAGTGCATTATTGATTGCAAGTTGATAGCTAAGAGTAAAGCCAAAATCTTTAGTTAGATGTAGGTCTGTCATTAGAAAAGGAACATTCAACTTTCAACTCTGCTTACTACCAGAACAGAGGATTGATTAGTTCTCTTTTCAAAAATCTTCATTTTCATTTGAAATGGATTGCTTTGGGTGCTTACTCTTGCAGCTAAAATAAATAAATAAAGGTGTCCTGTCTCTAAAATTGTTCACACAATTCAGCATGTTTCAATATGTATTAGTGTTGTAAGTTTTGGTTTGTAAACCAACAAAACTTTTCACGTGTTTGGCCTAATAACAAAGCTTTGGTTCTTATGCATTGCAAAATAACTCGACAATGTTTGGAATTTTTCTTCAGTATTTGCGGGATCTCTTGGATCATGCCTCAAATTGTGAAGGAAATATTGGAGAGTTGGCAGCACAGTGAACGCATAAAGTTTTGAAGCAAATTTGGATCACAGACCTTTGTGCATATTCGAACTATTTGGCTAGAAAGAAATAACTCTTGTTTTGATGGGCAAAAAGACCATATTTCTAGAGTTAAAAACAATTGTTTACATAATTTGTTTTCTTGGTGTAAAAGTAGTTTCATTGATAATATAGATCAATATATGGAGCTATTGGAGTTGCTAAGGAGATGTTGTAATTGACTGTATGGATATTCCCAGCAGTGTTTTGTAACTTTTGGTTTTGGTACCTTCTTGGTACTTGGTCAATAAACCTTTACCTTATCAAAAAAGATTATGTCTGCATGTACGATGCTGTGTTTCACACTTAAAAAAAATTAATAGATGTGTCCAATTTCTAGTGATTTAAGCTTTTAGATTTGCAGGTTTACATGATTCAACATCTACTCTTTTATTTGGTTAACACAATGTAGGAAGAAAGGGTCTTATCGCAGCACTGTCAAAGGTCTTGGATCTGGTACAACATTGAAGACTGTTTAACCTCCTCTATCTTGGAGGTACTCGTTGCAACATTATTGTCCTGTTGATTAATATCTCTGTGGAGCCGTTGGGCTGTATGTCTGATGCTTTATTCAACTTTCGGCTGTATTACTTGTTTTTTTTTTTCAAATGGATGGATGCTTCCTCTCTTGCCATAAATGTTTATGCCTGTTTTCTCTACCTGGAACTCTGATAAAGTAATACATCTTGAGTTGCTTTACAAATCTGTGTTCTGAGAATGTGACAGTTCGACGTACATTTTGGTCTACTAACTTCAGTGCAGTTTATCTCAATGCCAAATTGTTGGTTGTCAGTGCTCGACTGATTTGGGATGTGGCGTATAAAGGCTTTGTGCCTTCAATTTAGCTTCTTGCTCTGCAGATTGTTATTAGATACTTGCAATCTATTAAATGATAAAATAAAATGAATTGTGATTTCTTGCATAAAGAAGTAATGCTCAACTTCGTAGGTAATGGTAATGAATTTATATTCAATAGTATACAGCAGGTTATGAATTTATAGATGTCAACATTCTAAACAATGAGTTAAGCATCATAGATGAATTACAATCACATGCTTTGTGATTTTGGACCTTCAAAAGCAGATTGAGATACGTCGACTTTCTGGTAATGTAGCACATCTAATGACACTATTGAAGATGTTCTCATCACAGGGGATCCATAATTTCGAATCAGCAGTGAATTCATAAACTTCTTGAGCTTGATCCAGCAATGCCTTGAAGAGCGGATGCTTTAGCAAGGTAATTTTGATTACAAATCTCTTCTGGTACTTCCCTACATAAACTACCACATGACCTTTTGGAACATCCCTTGGGATAGACTTCTCTTCTTTTTCAAAAGGCCACATAGTCCATTTGCAGCATTTATCGCAGCAAGCTGATGAAGGTATGACTTTGCCACCCATCTTTTGCCATTTATTTTGGCATGCCTTGAGAAGCTTACTGTCCATCATTTTCATATGCAGGAATTGGACCACTATGATAAAAACTGAAGGGAGAAGAGAGAGTACAGTGGTGTTGTCTGAGAGACTGAGACAGGTATATATATATATATATATATATAATAGTTTGGGAAGTTCCAATATTTTATTAAACATTAAATGCTGGCAACTGGCAAACTATAAGTGTGACTAATGCGTGTGCATAGCTGTTTCTTTCTTTAATGATAATGCATCCTTATACGATCATGTACGAACATACATTGCATAATTTAGAAGTCAATATACATGTACAGATTGTGCCACAAAAATCTGTATTATCACTCTCTCTTTCTTTGTTATGTCCCAGGGTGGGGAGTGATGCCAGATAAATAATCTGTTGAACTCTTGAATATTTAGACCCCACAATGGTGAATTGAGTAGATAAGCAATTGGGATTAAGCTTCTTGGACACAGTGCTATGGCCATTTCCCACTTGTTCTTCTTCTCCATCTTATTAGATAAGAAATAAGTTGTGGATATTTGAACCATGTTTCTGTTAAACTTTGAATGATCAAGAAATCAGGAAGAAATGGGGTTAATAGTCAGGGGTGAAGCGAAGGGCAGTTAGTTGAACACTCTTCGATGAAAAATATACTACGCATATAGGTCAAATGTTACTTTTGAAAGTATTCTTGAACACCCTTATCGAAATTTTCAACTTCGTCGCTGTATAATAGTGGCTTATGACAATGATGAACTTCATTTGTGGTGTATATCATTCAATTAGCAATAATTTGTTCATTAATCTGTGTGTTATTATATATAGAAGTATAGAAAAGAATAAACCAAAGTTCCATTTATTTATGAAGATGCACTTTTTCTTTTTGTTTTGCTCAAATTATCATCTTGAAAAGAGAGCACTGCCGTACAGAGGTAATCCTTATGTAGCCACATAACTTTCTCTGACATTAAATATTCCAAATTTTAATACATTGCATGTATAGACTATAGTATTTTGAGGAACTTTTGTATCTGATGGAACAAACTTAAAGTGGAGAAATATAAAAATACTGAACATTTGCAGGTTGCAGTATATTTGCAGTGATTTCGAGGCAGTTTCACAAGGGATGTTCTAACTTCCTTTATTCTATAGTCTTTGATGATTCTGACAATATAAAGAATTTTTACGTTATCAAGTTATAATAAGCTTATATGTTAACCTAGAAAATAGAGTAATAACTTGCTAAAACCGGTAGAGATTATTCAACCCCGACCACACTTGCAATAACAACGACATACTTAGTCATGTGAGTTGTTATTGACAGACTCTCGACTTAAGTTTCGCATAGTTACGTGGTTATTTCTTTCTCAACCTTGACAAAGTTTGAGGTGTGAGAGTCAGAGAAAACCCATCTCCAATGATTTTTGGTGTTTGTTCATAAATTTGATGTTGATATAGTTGCAGTAGCCAGAGTGGATTCATCCTCTAAAGACAAGTACGTACATTGTGCATCTCAAAGTGTTAATTAATTCATGGACACGTGAACGCTGACCACATGACAAGAAGATATATTCACTTGCAAATTAATCAATCATTTGTAAAATGAATATCTAACTATCCAATCATGAAATGGACCTCTTATAAATCATTAATGATCTCAAACAATTTGGGATAAAAAGAATATATATTGAAAATTATTTTTTTAAGTATAAGAAAAGTAACATTTTCTATATGATAAATTGAAAAGAAAAGTATATTGGAACAAAGAAAGTAATATCATCACTCCTAGCTAAGTGTCTAATAAAGTTAGACAAAAATCACAAGAGATTATAATTGAAGTGTCAACAAGTCAAGAAATGCAATGTAATTTCTTATCATTTACCTAATTTTGATAAATAAAATTATCCTATATAGATATTGTTAAGAAATTAATATAAAATTGAGGTCCATATAAACTAACTTAAACAAGAAGAACAAAAATAAAGGACAAGGAGAAGAGGGATCTTTACACACAAAACATTATTAAAAGGTAAAAGAATATTTGGTCACATATTATTAAAAATATATGATCATATACTTTTTTTCATATATATAATGTATATTATAATAGCATCATATGTGCCTTGCTACCTACAGGCATGGATATTTTGGAACATACCACAACAATATGGTGTCTTAATCAAGGAAACCTTTGGTGGTTATATATTCAGGAAGTTTCCAAGCAAGGGCACTAGAAATAAAAAGTCAAAATCTAGGTTTAATTAATTATATTATTTTTTGGAGAGAAAAAAATTGTTATTAAATATTTATTAATATTCCTTGAATAAGTTTTTAATAATAATTAAGCAAAAGACACCTATATAAAGGAGGATTGAATATACACCTTGAGAATCTAGTATAGCCAGCACACCCACTACTTACAATTAGTTTTTTTTTTTTTTTTTGGAAATTATTTATTTATACTAAGTCAATATTCATTATCAAGAAAAATAAATTTTGCAATATATCGCACAAGTTAACTTGAATCCTGAATTTGCTTCAAGATTTTCTTTAGCACTAAGTAGGGGTGTGCACTATTTAGATTAAACCGAAAAATCAAACCGAATTCTAATTTGGATTGGTTTTTTGGATTTTTGGATTTTTGGTTGATTTTGGATTTATAATTTACTTTGTTTGGTTTTGGATTTAGAAAAATGAAAACCAAAAAACCAAAAAGACCGAATTATATTTTATATATATATATATATATATATATATATATATATAAAGAGAGAGAGAATTAAGTTGGTATTAACCACTTTTGTCCTTTTTTTGTTATTTTCATTATGATTTAGTTTATTTTTTATGTTTGGACATTTATAATTGATATACTTTTAAGTATTGTGTTTTACTTGTAATTTATACTAAAAAGTATATTTAAGAAATTCAATATTATATTTTTCAAATTGCAAATATAACTTTGTTATGTTTCTAATTATTGACATAACCGATTAATCGAATCGAAAAAAACCAAACCAAACCAAATTTATTTTGGTTCGGATTAACCAAAAACTGAAAAACCCAAACCGAAAAACCGAATGCACACCCCTAGCACTAAGTGATATTGGATTACGTTTTTATATAATCAATCAAAAATCATCAAGGATAAAGAAAAGGAAGCTATAAAAAAATAATAAAAGAGTAGCCTATACAAGGAACACAAGACTATCGATCGATGTGGTGAGATAAATAAGCTTCATTTATTCTTGATAAAAAAATGTCAAGTTTAACTCTTAAAAACGAACAAACTTCTAATAAAAAGAGATTCCTATTGTATGACATTAATCAACACTAATTAAATCAGTGAATTTCGAATATTATCGAGAAAAAAAGGATATGGTGGGGTAGGGGGTGGGGTTGAAGCATTGATGAAAGAGTAATGAAGAGCACATGAAAAATTGGGCCTACCACCGAAAGCCCACGGGGTAGAGGGAGCAAACAAGCATGTTGGGCAACACTTCATCGTTATATGATAATGCGATTTTTACGGAAGCTAGTATATTCGTTCATCAAAATAATAATTGATAAATATATATATTTTTACAAGTTATATAGTTATTTTTAATCGATCGGCTTAATATATTTATTATAAAATTCAAAACAATGCCCACCGGCCAATTCAGACAGAGATTGCATTTAATTTCGAACAATGATTTGATTGGACTCGTGCACTTCTATTCCACGTGTAATTTTTTAACTACAAAACAATTCACCAAAAATTACCACATGATTTAAGTTATTTATATATTTTTTAATAGATATAAAAAATTAAAATTATTGAATTTGATTGAACTCGTAACTTATAATGCTATGGTTTTAATTAATGTCTTTATAAGCCGTGCTGAATTTCACACACAAAATTATAGCTATATTGCGATATTTTATTAATTGTATTAAATCAATATTTTGAGAACGCACTATCGCTCCCTCAACTCTCTTATTAAAATAGCAACTTTGCTAATGTTGAAATTAATTGAAGCATGATCTTAATCTAAATTTAGTTAGTATTATAATTAATTTCTAGATTAAAAACAAGTAACTCCATTAGCACATCTTCGTTGAATCTTTCTTGTCGAGGAAAATCGAGTATTTCACCTTTTTAATATTTAAATTTTTTTATTTTTTTTGTGATTCAAATATTTTAATCTTATTTGTTTTATTATGACAAATGAGTCACTTTCTTTTTCTTCTTTTGTAATTTTTTCTATGATTTTTTATCGTTCTTGTTTTATAAAATCTTTTATTTAAACAATAGAAGAAAACTCGGCTTAACATGTTCCATGTTAATTTAAGATATAATT
This sequence comes from Solanum lignicaule, assembly GCA_029582545.1. Taxonomy (NCBI): domain Eukaryota; kingdom Viridiplantae; phylum Streptophyta; class Magnoliopsida; order Solanales; family Solanaceae; genus Solanum; species Solanum lignicaule. The sequence continues at coordinate 859 of JAJOOF010013795.1, read as the reverse complement.
TGAGACGATCGATTAAAAATGCTTGTTCATCGTAAACATTTTCAACGAGTTTGCATTTTCTCCACAAAATTGATTGTTTTAGTCTACACCTATTTGTACAATCGATAATTCGATACCACAAAGATAATAGTTATTAACTTTATTATAAAAATAAAATAAAATGTAAGGTGCCCATTCTTTTTTTTCTTTTTCCCAAGATCCCTCAATGAGATCCAAGAGACAATCCATGTTCTCAAGAAAATCAGTAGAGATTCAAAGGATTTTGTTGCATTTTTATTCAATCATTTTCCTCACCAAACACTTCATTTTACCATGACAATCCATTCGTGTGCATGCTCTAATAAATAATGAAAATCATTCCATATTTTCCGAGTAACGAGAGTTTAGTCTTCCAATTTTCTCATGTTTAGTTAGGTTAAATGTTTTCCAAATCAACTTATTTTCCTCAAATTTAAGGAAAATGACTTCCATTCAAAACTTAAGGAAAACATTTTCCAAAACTCTCTTCCAACTTCAAATTACAATTTATTTTTGTTGAAAAAATCAATTTATTTTTTCCCTATCTTCAAACCACCCCCCTCCCCCCAAAATAATAATTTTAAAGCTTGTTTTTAAAAAATGGTTTTAACTTCAAGTTTTTTACCCCACCCTCACCCCCTACCCCAGCCCCCGACCCTCCCTCAAAAAAAATTAAGTTTGTTTTCAAAAAATATTTTCAACTTCGAAATTTCATTTTTTCACCCCTACCCTCGACCCCCACCCACTCACCCACCCCCTACCATCCCCCCCCAAAAAAAAAATATTTAAGTTTGTTTTTAAAAAATATTTTCAACTTCAAAATTTCATTTTTTCACCCCTA
>JAJOOF010013794.1:0-19555 GCA_029582545.1 Solanum lignicaule | reverse complement strand
ACTACAAATTCATTAAATCCATCCACAACCACTAAACGAAATCACATTTAAACTACAAATAGACTATCAACAAGCAAGACCCAACAATTATCTTAACCCATATTCACTAAATCACACCCCAAGAATTGGGGTTTTAGCCACACATCAAGATATACAAATTTATACCTAAATGAGCTTGCATTCAAATGTGTATGAAGATTTAAGTCTTGTTATAGGCCAAGAATGAAGAATCCAAGAGACCCAACTCCAAATCTAGAAGATGAAACCCTCTTCTTCTTCAAGTCTTCAAAACCCTCTCAAACTTAGAGCAAAAATATCCAAAAGTACTACTATATGTAAAAATTATAATAATGGTTCCACACTTAAAACTAAAACTCTAACTAGTATTTATAGTTATCACAGATTTGTGTTGCAGCGGATCATTCAACGTCGTTAGTCGGAATCGCTGATCAACTCGGCTATTCTCCCTTTGGTGTAGTTCATCGCCGTCTTGCACCAACCTTCAACATCTTCATGCTCAGGGTCATTGGGCGACATGGTACTGCTTCGCGGAACTTCTCAGCGATGCGCCGACTGTTTCCTTTTTCCGCCGACCTGATCCTTTCCTTTAGGGCTTAGCACACTGGAACAAAAGGCAAAGTAAGACCCTTCGGTGACTCGCCAAGTGGACTCGGTGATCCTCAGGCCTTCGTTTCTTCGTTCTTTTAAGCCTTTTTGTTCCTTTTTGCGACGTAATGGCCATGCTTTCCTTAAAACTTCAAATACCTGAAACTTAAAGGTTTTCATCAGATATTGAGATAAAATAAGCATTTGAGGACACAATTTCTATTAAAATATAGCCCTAGATGAGTCCAATTTGTGGACTCATCAACATCGGACTCATCAATGACCAAAGGACCCAATTGTCCCAGAAGGGAATCGAACCGAGGAAATGCTTAGAAGGATCTTGAACAAGATTGAAGGATCCTGAACAAGATTGAAGGATCTGACAAAGTGTTGAAGGATTTGAAAATTGACTTCTCCACTTTGTTTCAAACATTGGCCTCTCAATTGGTGTCGATCAATCAGCTGAAGACCCAAATGTGCCAGATTTCCACCCATCTAAATCCAAGGCAAAAGGGAATGTCGCCTAGTGACACCATCCCCACTCCAAAAATGAATGCTGAGGAAGTGAGAACTATTTCGTGTCATGACGTTCAATAAGACGCTTCTTAAGAGGAACCCAAGTCTTTGCTTTTGTTTATTGCTTTCAATAATGTGTGTTGTTAGTGCTGGTTGAAAGGAAGTCAAAGTGTTGCGAGGGAAACAATAGGCGATGCCAAAATCATAACTGTGATCCACTAGTCTAAGCTAAAGGCAATAAGGAATCATCTAAAAAGTATAATCCTTTTTACCCATGTTGGCTACATGGTTTATGGGGGTTGTGAGTTGTATGAACTCTCCCCCATATCGGTGCTCAATACTACTCCTAAAAATATACTTAGCTCATCTATTTTTAAAAAAAAGCATTTCCTCTTCCTCAACTTTGAGATTATTACTCAAAAGGTATCTCTTAAAAGAGATAGTACTCAAAACTCCTCATGAACTCTTTTGGAAATCAGTGTTTCCTCTTTGCTTAAATGTAAAAACATTTACTCTGGGGAATACTTAGTTCCCATATATTCATTTAAAGAAAAAATGAAACTCAACTTTACTCTTCCTCAACTCAAGTACTCAAGTCTTAAAACAAGTTTTAAAAGATTGTAAAAGACTTCTCAAAATGACTCAAAAGAGCTCTCAAGACTTTAATCTTAACTCTAGCTTGAATCGGAATTATGAATTCAAGGGTTATGCTTTGGAAACCAGGACCTCTCAATGATTTAGGAAGGTTAAGATAGTTGATCATAAGAACGGGCGGAGACCCAAATTAAAGAATACAAGCGCAACGCGGGAATGGAATTAAATTTTTGGTTGCGAAAATATTTTTGAGGCAGAGGACTTCGTATCCTCTCCGCGACGCGGAGAGTGGGGTGAATATTTGGGGACTGAAATTCTAAGCTCCTCTGTGATGCGGACCTAGGCGCAATTATTTTCTTTATCTTTTCCTCTCCTCCCATCAGTCATATCCAAAATCACCAAATCAGCCCAAGTCTGAAAACCCATAAACAAAATAGGACAAGCACGATAGACATGGGTAACTATGACTGACTCTCCAACTGGGGTAGAAACATGGATAGGGGCATCAAGTATATAACAAATCATATCAAACTCTGAGGCAAATCGCACAGATACATAATAATAAGTAGAACCCGGATGAAATAACATATTAGCCATCCGGTCACAGACAAGAATAGTACATATGATCACCACATCAGACGCCTCTGCCTCATTCTTGCCCGAAAAAGCATAACACTGAGCCCTATGATCTTGATGAACCACTTCCCTGCCTAGTTACACATTACCTCTGCCTGCATTACCATTTTCTCTACCACCACGACCTTGCTGATTACCTCCTCGTCCACCTTATGGACGCCCTCTACCATTATTACCATTCCCCGCGAGTACCACTGCTCTAGACTGCTGCTGCGCAGAATCCAACACACGCGGGTGGGGACAATCTCTCCTCATATGCCCAGGTTCTCCTCAATTGTAACAAGTACGATCAAAAGATGGTCTGCTGCCCATTAAAGGCGCGACTTCCTGGCTATCCTGAAAATTATGAGATGGAGTTTCCAAGTAACTACCTGTAGAGGCGGGCATAGTAGACTGAATTGGCTTGGCTGCAAGCATTGGCCTTCCGAACCTTTTGGAATAAGTACCTTGAAAGTTACCCGAGTTCTTGGCCCTTTTTGCCCATGCCTTAGCTTAACCATCTCGCCTCACCCCCTCCACTTTCTTAACATAGTATTTCACCTCATTAATGCTTCTCCCTGCGGAAGTCATATGAACATATAATATTTGCAACTCAGAATTTAGTCCCCTAATAAATAACCGGATTCTCTTCCTCAGTAGTCACCAACTGCGTAGCATATTTAGATAAAGCATGGAACTTGGCCTCATAAGCAGCCACAGTCATACGACCGTGCTCCAAAACCAAGAACTCATCCTTTTGGCGATCCCTCAAAGTCCTTGGCACATATTCTCTAGAAACAGAGCATGAAATTGGGTCCAAGTAAGTGGAGGTAAAGTAGAAGATCTGCATTCCACATAAGCTTTCCACCACGGCTTAGCCTCACCTTGAAGTTGGAAAGACACAAACTCAACCCCATGCTGATGAACAATACCCAGTTTATGAAGCCTCTCATAGCAATCTAGAATGAACTCATAAGCATCCTCATTCTTAGAACCAAGAGAAACAGGAGGCTTTAGCTTCAGAAACTTAGTCAATATTTCATGCTCATTACCAGTCATAACAGAACCCAACAAAGGACGGAAGAAAGCATCATTACCTCCAGTCCCGCCCACCTTAGGCGTAGTGCTAGCAACATGAGGATTTGTAGGAGCTTGAGTTGCTTGAGCAGAAGAAAGAACTCCAGAACCAACCAACCCTTTCAAGAATGACATGATCTGTCGAGCTAACACTAGGTCTCTGGGGTGGGGGGAACATCGGTAGTCTCAGCCTGCACCTTTTCCTTTTGTCCCACTCCTCAACATTCTCAACATTAACATTCTCCTCTTCAATATTTTCATGATACGCATGAGGGTTCTCATTCACATGTTCATTCTCAATAGGAGTTCCATTTCCAGCAGGCGCTACTCTTCCATGGCCTCTACCCCTAGCTCTTCCTCTACCCCTGCCTCGACCGCGACCTCTCGCTGCAGATTCCTCTGCTGGAGCATTGACAGGAGCAACGGGCCTAACGCCGTTGAATCTAGTATTAACAATCTGCGAACAGAAGAGTGAAGGAGATTAGATACCAATTTGAATCAAGATATACCAATTGGAGTCAAGTCATAGCACGAAAGGAGACGAGAGAAAACAGAGAGATTTCCTAAAGTCCTATAGCCTCTCGAAGAAAAGTAAAGGCGTCCCTGTACCATTCCGCACGACTCTACTAGACTCGATTTGGTACATCGAGATCAACGAACTTAGGCTCTGATACCAACTTTGTCACGACCCAGACCGCCATGATTGGCACCCTCACTAACACTCCAGTAGGAGAACCACTACTACAAACCCAAACCAAGCAACTAATCTAAAAACTAAGACATTTAAGTTATGGAAGCATGTTAAATACTAAGAAAAGAAATAGGGAGTTCCCATAAACTCCAATAAAAGTCTAATAAGAACTAAACAATGCGGAAGAAATAACCTAGAACATGAAAGTCAATGAACCAAAACATCTAACAATGAACCAAGTCTAAACAAGAAGGGATGCAACCCCAATCTAATGAACTAATTAACTAACTAGAACATAGTCTAAGTCCGAAAATGGTGGACATAGATGAAAGAGAACCCATGGCAGCCCAGAAGAATTGGCTCACCCTTGAATTTGAACGACGATCACTGATCTCCTAAGCGAGGTCTGTCAGTAGCCGCTTGAAGATGCCTTGTACTCAACAAAAATAAGAGCAAGTGCAATATCAGTACACAACCACACTGTATTGGTAGGATAACCTGACTATTCCACTAAGTGCAATATAAGCAAGTCAAGACAACATTTTAATCACATGCATATATATCAACATATATAATATTATCAACATTCACGAAGAACGAACAACTTCACATTTTATATCAAATCATTGGTCCTCTCATGGAACCCAAACCCAAACAGTTAGCATACCGGAGCGTGGTACCCGATCCCAATGTTATGCCAAAATGTGGCAACCGATCCCATATTTATGTCGGAACATGGCAACCGATCCTATTCAAACACCACAATTACAATCACAAGTATATAATCTCAAGATCATACATTTAAGTCATGATTTCATGGTAATCGTCATGATTTCATGGTAATCATCTATCTCATTTACAACAAGTGTGATCAACATTGCAACATTCATACATATACAAGTATCATAATGAAGGAAGAAAAAACATACATCACACAATCATAGAATCACAAACATCACCTACCTTGAAACAAGCTTGAAACCTTAAGAAACTTGATTATTCCCTTTCCGGATTCGTTCTTCTTGTTCTTGGTCTACAAACAATCAATAAAATATGGAAATCAATAAACAATCACTAATTACCCGAATTACTAACAATTCTATGAACACTAGATCATACACATGATCCCAATTATCCAATTTAGGGTTGTTTCCATCATAGAATATTTAACAAAACCCTTCCCTATCAATATTCACCCATTCTACTATGTTCTACAGATCAAAAAATAGATTCGGGGAGTGAAAAGCTTACCTTTAGCCTCAAGAATGGTGAAAAAAGAGTAGGAGTCGCCTGGGGTTCGTTCCTTAGCTCTAAAAATAGAAAAGTGCCAAATAAGGTCGTTTAGGGCTTTATTAACGACCTTAAGTCACATCGAGCCCGCCAAGCGGCTCTCATCTCGCTGTAGTGGCCCCTCCAGAGCGGCGAAATCCAGCGCCAAAGAGGTTGCAACGAAACAGAGAGCTATTTAAAAGATTCCAAAATCCCCATTTCACAACACACCTCTAACCAACGACACTAAAAAAATACCCTTAGCACTAAGATCAATTCCGAGGGTTCTACTCACCCAAATTCAATTCCATAAAGTCATACAGATTCCTTAACGAGTTATCTAACTACTCATGCAATCAAAATCATAAATGATTCACCCGATTGTTACCAGATTTTCTTACACCTCAAAGACTCCAATTTTGTCCAAATCTGGACTAGGTTGGGAAAATTGAAATACTACGAAAAAGTTTTCCGGCCCCAAATTTTCCCCCGTTGGTTTTTTTATAATGACGGGAACATGTTGTTAGAACTTTGGGGGTATAATCCTTCACTCCATAGTATATTCGACCATGCAACTTTTGTCCCACTATATGTCCTACGTTCCAGAGGCTCTAGCTAGTTGTAAAGAGAGCACTACTAGAAATATAACAACTTGTTGACAAGGATAACTAAAAATATGATACTACTGGCTCATAAATTTATCCTTTGGTGGCAAAGAAAGGTGGCAATGAAGCTTATTAGTTGCAACTTGTTACTAATTACTTATTTCCTATAACATCAAGTTGGACTAGACGATTGTCTTTTACTACTCTATCTACAATATCTCTGATCTATTAATGTGACATACAACAAACTTCTTAAAGTCATCCAATGGCATTGGGATGCTAAGATAGTGATTGACGAGGGAGACTTCTTGCATTTTCAAAATTGTAGCCATTTGTTGAATTTTTTCTTCATCAATACTGCCTTCCAATAGTATATAACAACCTTCAATTACCATAACTTCTGTATATATGCTTGAAGTTTTTATTTGTTGATATTTAACTCAAAGATGTATTTGGAGTTCTTTATCAAAGGAGATCGATCATGTCTTACCATATCTGTCCCAAAAACTGCCACGACCCAGACCGTCTTTATTGACAACACACTGACCCTCTGGTGAGAGAACCATTACTAAAACCCAACTAAGTAACTTAATGGAAACTAACACATTTAAAGATACGAAAGCAGGTTTAAATGTCTAAGAAAATAGGGAGTTCCCATAAACTCCGAAAGTTAACAAAACAACTACTAAAACATTTGCGGAAAACAACCCCTAGAAACTGAAAGTCATTGTACCAAAATTCTGATTAACTAACAAGTCTAAGAAAAGTAGGCGTAGCCCCGAAAATTAAACCAAACATCCTAAACAATACTATGAGTCAGAGAGAGTGGACTTAAAACAAGAAAGATTCCATGGCATCCTGAAAGAACTGGCCCACCCTTGAATCCGGTCACGCTTAATAATCACCTAGCTGAGGTTTGTCAGTAGCCACCTGAAGATGCCCTGTACTCAACAAACAAAGAGAAAGTGTAGTATCGGTACACAACCACAGTGTACTGATAGGATCACACGGCTACTCCCATAACCACAATACACACAAGCAATTACAACATAATAACATGCATATACAAAATAGAGTTCAGTCATCATTTTAGAGCAACATACAGTCTCCCATTATCAACGACAAGTAGACATAACAATCACAATGGTCCTCTCATGGAATCCACACCCAAACTATTAGTGTGTCAGAACGTGACACCCGATCTAATGCACGTGTCAGAATGTGACACCCGATACAATGTAAGAGTCAAAACGTGACACCCGATCCAATGTATGTGTCGGAACATGACACCCGATCCAATCATAACAATCACAATAACACCCATAATGAACAATACTCAAATCACACAATCAAGTAATAGGTTCATGTCATGTATTGTTTTCACATAATCATTTCATTAGGTTCGACTTACATTTCCCTATTCACATACACACAAGCATATAATGTAGCAATCAACCGGTATATATCACACAAACAAGAAATCAAACCATCAGCTACCACGAAACCAAGCTTGAATCCTCCTAAGACACTTGAGCCTTTCCTTTCTGGATTCTTTCCGCTTGTTCTTGGTCTATAAATGAATAATTTAATGCAAGGATCAATAATTAAGTACTAATTTACCCGGATTATAACAAACCCAATAACCCAAGACCAACCCATGATTCTAAGGTGTAGCTAGGGCTTTTTCCCACCATCAAATTCAGGCCAAAACCCTCCCCTAATGATAATTACCCAAGAATCTAAGTTCTACAGATCGAAAAATGAATTAGGTGAGTAAAATCCTTACCTTTAGCACCTAAAGTCGTGGAAAACCATCAATAAATCATCTTGGGTCGTCTCCTATATCTTAAGAATGAAGTTTGCAGAATAATAACGAAATTGGGGGTTTTCCCCAGCTTAAGTCGCGATAGGCCCGCCTTAGCCGGACCAAACCCGCCACAGCAGCCCGCCCTGGTGGGATTAATCCTGCCCTAGCAGCTTGCACGGAGGCAGAGAGTTAGAATTTGTGTTCCAAACCCCCAATTCACAACACACCTTCAACCCTTGGCGTTTAAACGCTACCCTTTCACAATAAGATCAGTTTCGGGAGTTCTACTCACCCAAATTCGATTCTGTAAAGTCGTACGGGTTTCTTAACAACTTAGCTATCTAATCATGTGATCAAATCCATAATTAGATCCCCATTCATTACTAGATTTACCTAGATCTCACATGACTCATATTTCGTCCAAATCTGGACTAGGCTACAATTTTTCAAGTCACTACTCAATAGTTTTCTGGCCCCAATTCTTTCCCTATTGGTTTTTCTATAACGACGAAAACATGTCGTTATAATAGATACCAATTTGTCCTTCACTCATCCCCGATTGATAAACTAGGAAAAACTGGCTAAAGTCAGAGTAGAGTAGTACCTGAATCATCGAACAGCTGGGATACTTGTCTCGAATGTCCTTCTCGGTTTCCCAAGTAGCTTTCTCCATCGAACGATGTTTCGAGTGGACTTTCACGGATTTAATCTCCTTGGTCCTTAACTTCTGGACATCACGATCAGCAATTGCAATAGATTCCCCACATACTGAAGGTCCTTGTCTAACAACACTGAGTCCCACTTTATGATGTATTCTCCGTGCCTTTGATACTTCTTCAACATGGAGACATGGAATAGTGGATGAACGCCAGAGAGGCTTGATGGTAAAGCCAACCTATAAGCCGCTAGCCCTACACAGTCAAGAACATCAAATGGACCAATGTATCGAGGACTAAGCTTGCCCTTCTTACCGAATCTTATCACCCCCTTTATGGGTGACACCTTTAGGAGAACTTGCTTACCAGCCTGAAATGTCATGTCCCTTACCTTACGGTCTGCAAACTTTTTCTGTCGACTTTGGGCTGCTAGAGGTTTAGCTTGTATACTTCTCACATTAACCTGAGCATCTTTCATCAAATCAACCCCCAAAAGTTTCACATCTCCAGCCTCAAACCACCCTATGGGTGATCTACATCCCCTTCCATAAAGTGCCTCGAATGGTGCTATGTCAATGCTGGAGTGGTAACTGTTATTATAGGAGAACTCACACAACGGTAGAAAGTTATCCCAATGCCCTCCAAAGTCAATCACACATGCCCTCAACATGTCCTCTAACACTTGAATAGTTCTCTCTGACTGCCCATCCGTTTGTGGATGGATAGTTGTACTAAAAGTGAGTTGAGTGCCCAACTCATCATGCAATTTTTCCCAAAACTTAGATGTGAACTGCATACCACGGTCTGAGATGATAGAAAGGGGCACCCTATGCAGTCTCACTATCTCTTTCACATAAATATTAGCCAACTGCTAAGCATTATAGTCTACTCGGACAGGAACAAAGTAGGCTGACTTAGTCAATCTGTCAACCACTACCTAAATGGAATCAAACTTCCCCAAGGTCTTGGGAAAACAAACCACAAAATCCATAGCTATCCTCTCCCACTTCTATTCCGGAATAGGCATTCGCTGAAGCTAGACCTTTGGTGCTTATACTTTACCTGCTGACAGTTTTGGCACTTAGCCACAAACTCAACTATGTCTTTCTTCATGCCAGGCCACCAATAAAGTCGCTTCAAATCTTGGTACATCTTGGTCATACTGGGATGAATGAAATATCGCGAACCATGGGATTCTGTCAACGTCTTCTGAATCAAGTCATCCACTCGAGGAACACAAATTCTTCCCTTAAAATTGAGTACACCACCCGCATCAAGCGTCACATCTTGTGCCTTGCCAGACACTGCCCTCTTTCTAAGCTCATTCAAATTCTTATCCTCAAACTGTTTGGCCTTAATTTCCTTAATAAACATGGTTCTAACCTCAATGCTAGCTAACGCCCCACCTTTTTCTGAGATGCCTAACTGCATGAATTTAGACTCTAAGGTTTGAATCTCCTTGGCCGAAGGTTGCTTGGACACACCCAAGCTAGCAAGACTACCCATACTCACCGCCTTCCGGCTTAATGCGTATGCCACCACGTTAGCCTTACCCAGATGATACTGGATAATGACATCATAATCCTTAAGTAACTCCATCCACCTTCGTTGTCTCAGATTTAGGTCCTTTTGAGTGAATACATATTGCAGTCTATGATGGTCAGTAAACACCTCACACTTGACACTATAAAGGTAATGCCACCAGATCTTAAGGGAAAACACTACCGCTGCCAACTCCAAGTCATGCGTCGAGTAGTTCCTCTCATGCACCTTCAACTGCTAAGATGCATAAGCTATGACATTCTTATCCTGCATCAAGAGAGTCTTGAGCTTTTGAAATCTCTCTTCTTATTTTTCAGTCCATTCGGAAGGCACCTTCTTTTTAGTCAACCTTGTCAAATACGTGGCAATAGAAGCAAAATTTTTCACAAACCGATGATAGTAGCTAGCGATCCCCACAAAACTCCTAACTTCAGTCACAGAGCTAGGTTGGACCCAATTCTTAACAGCTTCAATCTTTTGGGGATCTACCATTACCCCTTTCCTTGAAACTACATCCCCCAAAAAGGCAACTGAATCCCACCAGAACTGACACTTGGAAAATTTGGCATACAACTTTTATTTCCAAGGACACCTAAAATAATGCGAAGATGGTCAGCATGTTCTTCCTTACTCTTTGAATAAACCAAAATGTCATCAATGAAGACAATAACAAAAAAATCCAGAAATGGTTTGAGCACACTATTCATCAAACTCATGAAAGTTGCACTTGCATTGGTCAATCCAAACGACATCACTAAAACCTCATAGTGCCCATAGAGGGTCATGAATGCCATTTTGGGTACATCTTCATGCCAAATCTTTAATTGATGGTAACCAGACCTTAGATCAATCTTAGAGAAAACTGACGCACCTTGCAATCGGTCAAAAAGATCATCCATTCGAGGCAACATATACTTATTTCAAATGGTGACCTTATTCAACCGCTGGTAGTCTATGCACATTCTCATACTACCATCATTTTTCTTAACAAACAAGACAGAAACACCCCATAGGGAAGCACTAGGATGAATGAACCCTTTATCAAGAAGCTCTTGGATTTGAGCCTTAAGCTCTCTCAATTCCATCAGAGCCATGCGATACGGAGGGATGAAAATGGGGTGAGTGCCCGATTCTAAGTTAATGCAGAAATCTATATCTCTATTCGGAGGCATACCAGGAAAATCGGTAAGAAATACTTCCTTAAATTTAGACACTACAGGAATAGACTCAGTAGAGGGAGAATCAACCTCAACATCCTGAATATGAGCCAAATATGTCAAACATCCCTGCCCCACCAGTTTCCTAGCCCAAATGGAGGATATGACCTTAGCTAGCCTAGGCTTGTACACCCTTTCCCACTCTAACTTTTCCCTACCCGGGACCTATAGTGTCACAGACTTAGCATTAAAATTAAGCACAACATAATAGGGGGACAACCAAGTCATGCCTAAGATTATATTAAAGTCATTCATATCCAAAATAACCTGCTCAACCCAAGTATGAAAACCTATAAACAAGATAGGACAAGCACGATACACATGGGTGACTATAACTGACTCTCCAAATAGGGTAGAAATATGGACGAGGGCATCAAGTACATCATAAACCATATCAAATCCCAAGGCAAACTAAACTGACACATAGGAATAAGTAGAACCCGGATCAAACAAAATAGTAGCCATCCGGTCACAAACAAGAATAGTACATGTAATCACTACATCAGACGCCACAACCTCAGTCTTTCTCGGAAAGGCATAACACTGAGCCTTGTCATCATGACAGGCGACCTCCTTGCCTGGTTGAACTGATCATCTACCTGCATTAACATTTCCCTGGCCTCCGCCTCGTTGATTTCCTCCTCACCTACATCTACCATTATTACCACTAACCGCTGGTACCACTTCTCTAGTCTGCTGCTACGTGGGGTCAGACATGCACGGATAGGGACAATCTCTCCTCATATGCCCAGATTCCACACAATTATAACAAGTGCAGTCAAAAGATGGCTTGCTGCCCACCGAAGGTGCAACTCCTTGGCTATCCTGAATAAAATTTTGCGGTGGAGTTCCCGAGTAACTTTCTATAGAGGCGGGCAAGGCTGAATGAATTGGCCAGGCTGCAAGTGTCGACCTACCTGAACCTCTGTAAGAACCATGAAAGTTACATGTGCTCTTGGGCTTCTTAGCCAAGGCCTTGGCCTGCCCATCACGTCTAACTCCTTTCACTTTCTTCACAAAGTCGGTCACTTCATTAAAACTTTTACTTGCAGAGGTCATGTGAACAGACAATACCTATAGTTCGGGGTTTAATCCCTTAACGAATAGATGAATCCTCTCCTCCTTTGAAGTTACCAACTGAGTAGCATATCTAGACAAGGCATAGAACTTTGCCTCATAGGGAACTCCAATCATACCACCCTTCTCCAAAGCCATAAACTCATCCTTCTTATGATCCCTCAAAGTCCAAGGCACATACTTTTCCAGAAACAAAGCATGGAACTGCGTCCAAGTGAGTGGGGAAAATCTGATGATCTGTATTCTACGTAGGCCCTCCACCACTGCTTAGCCTCACCTTGAAGCTGAAAGGTCACAAACTCTACTCCATCCTGATGTACAATACCCAACTTATGCAGCCTCTCATAACAATCCAAAATGAACTCATAGGCTTTCTCACTCTCAGAACCATAGAACAAACGCGATTTCAACTTCAGAAACTTTGTCAACATCTCATGCTTATTACCAGTCATCATGGGACCCAACAAAGGATGGAAGAAGACATTAGTGCCTAATGCTCCATCAACCCTAGGGATAGTAGCAGTAACGGGGCGATTGATCGGAGGTTGAACAGCTTGCACTGTGGGAAGGATTCCAGGGCTAACCAACCCCTTCAGAAAAGACATGATCTATTGGGCTAACGCTGGATCTAAGGGAGGAACACCGGTATTCCTAGACAGTGCATCCTCTTCCTGTCCAACATCCCTTTTATTCTCAATCTCCACATTATCTTCTACCTCTTCTTGAGGTTCGGGAATGGCCTCTTCCGTCGAAACATTCTTAGTTTGGGCTCCACCCCTGTTGGGTGCCACTCTTCCTCTACCCTTGCCCCTTGCTCTTCGCCTACCCCTACCTCGACCACATGCTCTAGCTGCGGACTTCTCTGCTAGATCATTGGTGGGAGTAACGGCCCTGACACCATTGAATCGTGTGTTAACCATCTGCGGAAAGAAGAGTGAAGGAGATTAAATATTAATTAGGATCACCAGATACCAATTGGAATCAAGTCATAGCACGAAAGGAGACAAGAAAAGACAGAAATTTCCTAAAGTCATGTAGCCTCTCGAAGAAAAGTACAGACGTCTCTGTACCGTTCCACAAGACTTTACTAGACTCATTTTGGTACAATGATATCAACGAACCTAGGTCTCTGATACAACTTTGTCACGACCCAGACCATCGTGATTGGCACCCATACTAACCCTCCGGTGGGGGAACCATTACTACAACCCAACTAAGTAACATAATGGAAACTTGCACATTTGAAGATACGGAAGCAGGTTTAAATGTCTAAGAAAATAGAGAGTTCCTATAAACTCCGAAAGTTAACTAAACAACTACTAAAATATTTGCGGAAAATAACCCCTAGAAACTGAAAGTCATTGTACCAAAACTCTGATTAACTAAAAAGTCTAAGAAAAATGGGTGCAGCCCCGAAAACTAAACCAAACATCCTAAACAATAGTCTGAGTCCGAAAGAGTGAACTTAAAATAAGAAAGATTCGCCTGAAAGAATTGGCTCACCCTTAAATCCGATTACGCTCAATAATCACCTAGCTGAGGTCTGTCAGTAGCCGCCTGAAGATATCATGTACTCAACAAAGAGAGAATGTACAGTATTAGTACACAACCATAGTGTACTGGTAGGATCACGCGGTCACTCCCACAAGCACAATACATACAAACAATTACAACATAATAACATGCATATACAGAATACAGTTCAATCATCATCTTAGAGCAACATACAGTCTCCCATTATCAATGACAGGTAGACATAACATAACAATCGCAATGGTCCTCTCATGGAACCCACATCCAAACTGTTAGTGTGTCGGAACATGACACCCGATCCAATGAATGTGTCAGAACGTGATACCCGATCTAATATATATGTCGAAACGTGACACTCAATTCAATGTATGTGTCGGAACGTGATACTTGATCCAATCAGCACAACCACAATCACAATCACACCCATAATGAAAAATAATCAAATCACACAATCAAGTAATAGGGTCATGGAATGTATTGTTCTCACATAATCATTTTATTAGGTTTGATTTACATTTCCCTATTCACATACACACATGCATACAACGTAGCAATCAACCGACAGATATCACCCAAACAGGAAATTAAACCATCACCTACCTAGAAACCAAGCTTGAATCCTACTAAGACACTTAAGCCTTCCCTTTCCGGATTCTTTTCGCTTGTTCTTGGTCTACAAATGAATAATTTAACGCAAGGACCAATAATTAAGGTCTAATTTACCTGGATTATTACAAACCCAATAACCCAAGACCAACCCATGATCCTAAGGTGCAGGTAGGGCTTTTTCCCACCATCAAATTTAGGACAAAACCCTCTCCCAACGATAATTACCCAATAATCTAAGTTCTATGGATCGAAAAATGGATTAGGGGAGTAAAATCCTTACCTTTAGCACCAAAAGTTATGGAAAATGATTAAGAAATCATCCTGGGTCATCTCCTAGCTCTTAAGAACGAAGATTGATGAAAAATAACAACATTGGAGTTTTTCCCCGACTTAAGTCGCGACTGGCCCACCGTAGAGGGACCCAACCCGCCAAAGCGGCCCGCCTTGGCGGTTTGCATGAAATTAGAGTCAGAATTTTAGTTAGAAACCCCTATTTCATAACACAGCTTCAACCCTTGACTTTCAAAAACTACCCTTTCACGCTAACATCAGTTTCGGGAGTTCTACTCGCCCGAATTCGATTCCATAAATGTAACAACCCAAAAAATCTATAAGCTAACCTAGAGCCTCATCGTGTGAGTTGGCAGAACCTCTAGTTGGTGTCTACGCTGAATTAGAGATAATGTGGGTGTTTATGTAACTTAAGGAGATGTCTTAGACCAAACTAAAGCTAAAATAAGGGAGGTAAACATCTAGGGTGAATTTGGGAACCTAAACTATCAAGGATGGGTGAAGGAGAACTTGTTCCCTCTTTGGATAGGTTGGCGATGGGCAGCATGGTAGCCCAAGTTCTTTGGCGATGCACCAAAGTGCACTTGGGTCGCCTAGTGGGCTGTCCCACTTAGCCTAAGCGTTGGAGAAATGGGCGAGCTAGGTCGAGGGTCCTCCAATGGGTGGGTGATCCGTCCATCAGACCCCTCCCTTCGCCTAGTGAGATGCCCATTTTTGGAGCTCACTAGAAATTTGGGCGAGCCAAGGTCCACTTGGCGAGTCGCCTAGTGCCCTTGGTAAGCCAAGATGGTCCAATGGGCGAGATCCAACGTGAAGACAATAGATTTTATGTTTTAAGTAGGGGTCTTTAAGTAATATTTCCAAAACTTGAACCAACACTTTCCCACTCTTTTCCTACAGGTATATATACTTTTTAAGGTCAAATTCCTCCTATTTTTAGTTACTCCCACTTAATAAAATAAGAAACCCAAGAACACCAAAATATTCTCTCTCTAAACTCCATTGAAGAACAAAGAAGAACTCAAGCCAGGGGATTCAAGAACAAGTATTTCTTCTCCAAATTCGTGAGGATCTTAACCTAAGGCATGGATTCTATTCATTCTTGGGTAGATATCCCCCAAGAAGTCCCTTCAAAGTGTGTTTTTAAGACTTCCAAAATCTAGGGTTTTACTCTAAACATGGATCTTCTTCCAAAACGATATCTATTGTTCAATTGTGATTTACTATGACTAATGATGATGGTTTATGATTAGATTGTTGTGGAATTGATGGTTTTGGATGAAATTGTCTCATGGACCTATGGTTTCCTTTCTTTTCTTAAATTGTGAACAAAGATATGACTTGATTGGCTATGGAAGATGGTAATTGATTATGTTATGTTTAATAGATGATCGTATCATGAATTCTCTATATCTATTGTGGTAATTCTGTAATGTTAGGGTTTATGTTGGTTCATGGCCAAAAAGGGCAATTGGCTAGGGTTTGTGTATGTTGATGTTGACCCTATATGATTAGGTGAACTACTTGGATAATAATGATACTGTATCTAACATTGTGGTATTGATGCAAGGTTCTTCTTCCCTATATATACACTTGATATTGTATGAAGCATGTATGTATGTATGTTTATGGTAAGCTTGTGGTGTTGCTTGAAAGGACCTTCTCATGATCACACTACTATTGCAATGTGAAAGGTTTACTCACATGCTAATGTTTCTAAAGGTGAAATAAGTTTTCTCACTTAAAGAAACCTATGAGCTAATATGATGATATGTTAGCATGAGTAGCTAATACACTCTCTTGCGACTAATGAGCCTAAGTAAAACCAAATGTTGACTTTTAAAGGGAATAATGCTTAACACCAAGAGGACATGAAAGTGAGATGGGGGCTTTTACTTCTAGCAAGTTCGGCTTCCCAATGCACAATATCTCATGAGATGGAAACCTTCTACGTCTAGCAAGTCCGGGTTTCTAGTAGCAATCTTCTTGTCCCATAACTATGTGCCCACATAGTTCTTAGCTAGTGGATCCACCTAAATAGCTAGAATATGCGTTCTACCTTAGGCAAGTAGAACACCTCTTTTCGGTGTGGGGGTAGAATACCGGATTCCATGTATCTCACATGGTCTATGTCGGTTAATTCAATCTTTCCCTAAATGATATTGAATGAACTATGGTAAGAACATAGACTTTAACTAAGACATTTTAAGGGGTACTTCTTAGTGTGAGTGGGGATATGGGACTTCACTTATACTTTGCACAAGTAGACTCTAAGAGGGGTTTTGGTAAGGTTCTCTTATATTGTGATGACTTATGAATAATGCATGGAAGGTAAGAATGGATGTTATGAACATGAATGTCTTCACTTTTATGTATATTGATGGTAACCTAAATGTGATACTTGGCATTTGGTAGGGTTATGGGATCTTGCCTTTGCATTGCACTAGTGTGTCTTTGGGTTGCTCATATGTTGAATTGGCTTATGTTTCTTTATAAATTTGTATAATGGCTTTTAAACTTGATAATGTATGATTTCAACTAAATGTCCATTTTATGCATATTTTAAGGATTTTTGTAGATGGTATCCATACTTAGTACAATTCATTGTGCTAACCTATATTTTCTACTTTACTATGAGTGTAGGTTCTAGTCGTTGATACTTACTACTTTCGTCAAGGTGAACCTTGGGTTGATTATTCCCCTGGCTTGGTGAGTCCTCAAGTTCAAGGACGAGATGCTATTGATTTTAGTTCTTAGTTTCCTGCTATATTCTAGACTATGTTGTATTACCCATTATTGGGAACTTTATTGATGTAAAGGGCTTTGTCCCTATTTGTACTCTTATGTTTAGATAGTGATTGAGATAAGTCTAGTTTCCTATTTTCCTTATATGAAGAAGTTGACTTCTATTGTAAATGTTTTAAATTTTCTCGTATTTTTCTATGTCTTTATGCGATGATGAATGCTAAGGGCTTGTATAAGACCCCTTCAGGGTCAAGTACACCGTATTACGACTAGGGCGTGCTCTCGGGTCGTGAAAAACTTGGTATCAGAGCATAAGATTATAGAATGATTTTAGGATAATGTCTCACGAACCACGTCTAGTAGAGTCTTGTGCATAATTGTGAAGCGTGCCACACTTATGAATGAGAGGCTATAAGATGTTTAGGAACTTTTCACTTCTTTGATTACTCAATAGTCGTGCCTTCGAGTTTCTTCTGTATGAAGTCCTTTTCCTATTCCTTTTCTTGTGCATATAGGAATATGAATACAAGAAGAGCGGCCACAAGAAGAGTGGAAGAGGAGGTTGCTAATGATGAGGGAGTTCCTCCCCAAGGTCCTCAAGGGGCTCAAGTTCCTCAAGCTCCTAATGAGGAGGGGGCCATGACTAATGTGGAGATAAGGACGGCTCTCCAAACCTTAACTCATGCTCTAACGGCTCAAGTCACTAGAGATGCTAGGGGTCAAGTGAACCCCTATGCAAGTACTACCTCTTCTAGGATAAAGGATTTCACAAGAATGAATCCCCCTACATTCTATGGTTCCAAAGTGGATGAAGATCCACAAGGGTTTATTGAGGAGGTGTTTTAGGTGATTGAAGAAATGGGAGTGTCTCCAAGAGAGAAGGTGGAACTAGCCACCTACCAACTCAAGGACGTGGCTCAAGTGTGGCTTGAGCAATGGAAGAAAGAGAGGTCCATTAGAGCGAGCCCGATTGATTGGGGAGTGTTCAAGGCGGCCTTCCTTGATAGGTTTTTCCCCCTAGAGCTAAAGGAGAGAAAGATGCAATAATTCATCAACCTCTGCCAAGGATGTATGAGTGTGAAGAAATATAGCCTCAAGTTCACGCAATTGTCTAAATATGCCCCAACCTTGGTGGCGGACTCTAGGGCTAAAATGAACAAATTTGTTTTAGGGATATTCGATCTTGTGATGAATGAATGTAGGTCGACGATGCTTATTCCAACCGTGAACATCTCACGTCTTATGGTTCATGCTGAGCAAATTGAGGAACAAAAGCTCAAGCAAGTGGGTAGAGAAGTGAAAAGGGCAAGATTTGATGATAGTAATTTGTCTAAGGGTTGATTTGAGGCTCAAGGCACACCAAGGTTTAGGAAGAGGTTTTCTAATAAAGGCACTTCTAGCACTCCTAAGGTCAACAAAGAGAGGGTGCCTACTCCAATGCCACAAAGTGGTAGTGGAGGTGGTTCTTATGTTGATAAACCTAATTGTGCAAAGTGTGGCAAAAAGCATGGGTGCAAGTGTTTTGTGGGCACGAATGAGTGTTTTAATTGTGGAAAAATTAGGCACATGAAGAGGGATTCTCCTATGCTAAAAGTTCAAGGGAGACAGGGTAAGCAAGTCCCTCCTAGTGGCTCCAACTTCGATGCTCCCAAGAAAAATTGCTTCTATGCTCTGCAATCTAGAAGTGATCAAGAGGGTTCTCCAGACGTTGTCACCGGTATGTTACAAGTATTTTCCATTAATGTATATGCATTGTTAGACCCCGGTGCCACTTTATATTTTGTTACCCCTTTAGTGGCTATGAAATTTGATGTACTCCACGTAAAGTTAGAGCAACCTTTTTCGGTTTCTACTCCCATAAGAGACTCGGTTGTTGCTAGAAAGGTTTATTGGGATTTTCCTATTTCCTTGTATAATAGAGTCACTTTGGTTGATTTATTAGCATTAGATATGTTGAACTTTGATATCATATTGGAGATTGATTGGTTGCATGCTTGTTTTGCTTCTATTGATTGTAGAACTCGGGTAGTAAGGTTTCCATTTTTGAATGAACCCGTGTTAGAATGGAAGGGGGGAAACTCTATTCCTAGAGGCCGTTTTGTCTC
>JAJOOF010013792.1:0-15469 GCA_029582545.1 Solanum lignicaule | reverse complement strand
TTTCTCCTTTTGGATGATAGGAAAACAATAATTTTAGATTAATTGATCTAGAAAATACTAGTTATACTATATGCTTTGAGATTCTTTAATTTCAAAATAAATACAATCTTTGATATATGACTATTATTTTAACTTTATATTATTTATGGTCTCTTATTTTTCAATTTGTTGTGGTATTTGATCTATCTGCTATTTTAAATTTTCGTATCACAAAATTCTAAATTAGAATATGAACTTTGTAGCTAACAAAATTTTATGATAATTTATCGTCAATTCATGACTAAATAAGGTTAGCGATAAATTTTAATATTTTATAATTATTAAATCCATTTTTAGTAGTAAACATTGTGAAGGACTTAAAAAAATAATATTGTCCTCCAATTTTGCGCCATTTACGTTGCCGACACAATATAACTTTATTATATAATATATATAGATTTTTGGGGAAGACCAAGCTGATATTTTTTTGAAATAAATACATTATTTTAGTAGAGAAAATTAAGTATAAATATATTCTATATATTAAAAAAAAATAAAAAATGAGTGTACGAGTTTTGTTAATTTAATAAAGAATCTAACTCCATCATTTGTCATCTCTAGTCAGTTTTATTTGTGCACGATATTTAAAGTAACATTCAAATTTTAGAGCTATAATTTTATTTTATATTTAAAAAGTTGAAAATTTAACAACTATTGATCCTAACTGGTCATCCACTTCCTCCCAATTTTTTAAATTATTTATATTTGTTGATTAAATCAATCTATCATTATAAATGAATATATGACGATATTCATTTTTTTTTCACTCGATATCTGATATTCATATTGAAATTCGATTATTTTGAATTTGCTTCGCTTAAAGCCTCATTCATAGGGATGCACTCTTTACTTAAAAAATTTTCTATACTCAAAACTCGAACTTGAGATTTTTTTATTAAGAAAGAAAGAGCTTCATCTCGTTCATGACATCACATCCTTTGGTGGTGCACGTAATAGATCTGATTGTGTCAACAAATTTATTTTTTTTGTACAAAAAAAATAGTGACCTCTTAGGTTTCTTCACACACACAAAAACTAAAGAAAAACATGTCTTTATCATTGATATTATTTTTCTCTTTGTCTAGTCAACCCATATATGATTTTTTTTTTATACCAAAGATCAAATCTCTTCCACAATATACATCATTCAAAGGAATATGGTACTAATTTTCTTCCTTTTTGGGGGGGCATTTTCTTGATTTAGAATCAAAAAGAATTTTTTTTTTAGAGTCGGATATGTTTATACTTTATTTGGTTGAGTAAATAACTAATCGAAGATAAATTTATACCTCAAACTTATTGTTTAGATATAATAAATTAGTCAAGAATTATAATTTCAAGATTATACATCCCAAAATAATTTTATCCACAAGGTCATTTGATACTTTGAGATATGATTAATAATTTCAGTGTACAATTTAGGAAAAAAAATACCTAAATACACATCTTATTTTATCATAATTTCTAAAATTCTCTACCAATTATTTTTTTTTCTAAAATTTCCTATTAGATACATCACTCCCCTCTCGCTCATACATCATTATCCCCCCTCGGATACATCCCTCTTCTCTCGGCTACATCCCTTTCCTATGTATCCGGATGTCATATCCCCTCTCGGATACATTTCTATCCCCTCTCCGATACATCCCTCCCTTATATATTCAGATGTCTACTGTGTATCTAGAAGTCTAGTGATGTATTCGAAATCTACTCTCGGATACATCTCTATCCCCCTCTCCGATACATTCATATCCCCTCTTCGATACACCCCTCCCATATGTATCCGAATGTCTATTGATGTATCCCCAAGTCTAGTGATGTATTCGAAATTTATAATTTCAAGGAATTTTTGTAATTTAGAAAAAAAGTAAAAAAATAATGTAATTAGCTTTTAATACTATGAGATTTATGTAAATTGTCAAAAAAATTAACGATAACCTTATTTCATATTTAGTTTAAAGTATTAGGTAATCTCAGGTAAAAAATATTATAAAATAATTTCACTATACCAATTTATGAAATATCCTTATTTATCATGTCAATTGTAATGTTTACATACCTTAGGATTTAAGAAATTTCCTATATATTTGTCATAAGAAAAATATCATTGCCTTATTTCAATCATCATCATTTCTCAACCCCAACCCCCACCCCCACGCCTACTCCTCTGGTGTCTTGAAGAATGGACTCAAGATGTGCAATTCTTTGTGAAGTTTTACTAGCAATCTTTCTTCCTCCTCTTGGTGTTTGCCTTCGCCATGGTTGCTGCACTGTAAGATCCCCTTTTTTCCTACATATTTATTAAAAAATGAAAATTGAAAAAAGATTGAATTTTTTTGCATAGTTTTTGGAAATCTTGATTTGGGTGATTGTTTTTGTGGGATGAACTAAAAAGGATGTTTGAGAATTGGGTCAATTGTTTAAGGTGATTTAGGTGATGTGAGTGAAAAAAAGATTCAATTTTTTATTTTTTTTTTGCATATTTTTTGGAAAACTTTGATTTGGGTGATTGTTTTTGTGGGATGAACTGAAAAGGGTGTTTGAGAATTGGGTCAATTGTTTAAAGTTGATTTAGTGATGTGAGTGAAAAAAAGATTCAATTTTTGTGCATATTTTTGGTAACTTTGATTTGGGTGATTGTTTTTATGGGATGAACTAAAAAGGGTGATTGGGGATTGGATCAATTGTTTAAGGGGATTTAGTGATACAAACAACAACAACAGAAATATCAAGTGTTGTCCTATAAACTGGGATATGACGAAGATAGAGTGGACGTAGACCTTATCCTCCTTGTGGAGGTAGAGAGACTATATGATAGACCCTTTGCTCTATTTAGTGATTTGGATAAAAAAGATTCAATTTTTACAAAAATATCTAGTGTTAGTCCTATAAAGTGGGATCTGGCAAAGATAGAGTGAACATAGACCTTATCTTTGTCTAAGAGAGGTAGAGAGACTATTTTCGATAGAACTTTGTCTATATTTAGTGATGTGGATGATAAAGATCCAATTTTTTTGTAATCTTTTTCAAACTTTGATCTAGGTGATTGTTTTGGGGGATGAACTAAAAAGGGTGTTTGTGAATTGGGTCAATTGTTTAAGGGAATTTAGTGACACAACAACAGTGGGGTCTCAGAAGGGTAGAGTGTACGGAAACCTGCCTTAGAGGTAGAGACGCTATGTTTGATAGACTGTCTACTCTATTTAGTGATGTGGATAAAAAAGATTCATTTTTTTTTTGTAATTTTTGTTTAACTTTGATTTGGGTGATTGTTTTTGGGATGAACTAAAAAGGGTGTTTGAGAATTGAGTCAATTGTTTTAGGAGATTTAGTGATAAGGGTGTTGATTTATTTTTTTGGTAATCTTTTGCAGGTGGAGTTCTTGATTTGCTTGATTTTGACCATATTGGGCTATGTTCCTGGAATTATCTATGCTCTTTATGCAATCCTTTGTATTCAAAATGAACCACACTACCATCATTACCATTCTCTTGCTTGATAGTTTAATTCCTTTTTCATTTTGCCTTGTTGACTACACTTGAGATTGTGTGGTTGTTGTCCTTGTTTACTCGTGTTGTAATTCTTTGCTTGTAATTTAAACTTGTACCATTGGATGAATTGTACTCTATGTCACTTGATCTTAATCAACTTTGCAGTTTGAGTTTAAAGATTGAACCTTTATAGCCTTGTGTTTTGATGTGTGGTATTTAATTTCTGATGAGAATGTCCCACATCGGACCGAGATAAGATCCCGATACTTTTTAATATGGCTTGAGAATCTTCTTCCCGTTGAGCTAGCTTTTGGGGTATGAATTACAGGGTTAGGCCCTAAACCAAATTTGACATGGTACCATAGTCGGAACCATTGGGGTGATGAGAATGTCCCACGTCGGATTGTGATAAGATTCCGGGACTCCTTATTTGACTTGGCAATCCTCCTTCCTGTGAACTAAATTTTGAGGTTTGAGTTAGAGTTAGATCAATACCTAATTTGATAGTTTCTTATGCAGAAAGTTTGAGAAGTTATATCTGTATTCTCCATAGTGAATGCCTCTTCAATCTTTAAAGGCATCCTAACCTGAGTAGTAGTTCAATTGGTTGGTGCTACTTGAACTTTCACCTTGTTAGTGAGAGTTTGATTCCCACCTTATAATTTCCACCCCTATTTTCCCTTTCCGAGTCCCAAACATGAGTCAGGATGATTGATGGGGATACGCTTGGGCTGCATTAGCTTTTGGGTGACCTTGATCATTCTCTTGAAACACGAAGCATTCTGCATCCCTCTTGTTCCACATTACGGACTAAAGGAGTACTAGTGTTATCGTTTAATGATCGAGGTACGAGTCTTACATGTGTTAGAGCATTCAAGGGTGTAGCTTAGTGTCAATGAAATTAGTTGAGAACCATGGAGGTCTCATGTTCAAATCCTAGTTGAGATAAAAATATTACGTGATTTCTTTTTATCTGTCATAGCTTTGATGGAATACACATATTTGAAACGTTTCTAGAATCGACCTCGACAACGAGTGCATAAGCCTCCTTTAGACATAGGGGTGAGTAGTTCACAAGCTCATAAGTTTGCATGATCTAGATTAGAAAGAAAGGTGTAAATTTCTTAAATGTTGTTTTAGCCCATCATTTATAAGTATGGGGCCTTTGTACAGACGAACAAAAGCTCCTTTGACATGACTTGTACACATTTTAAGACTTTTTCAAATTTTCAAATTTCAAATTTATCGATATAAACTTTGTCACAATTTTTTTTGAGTACATCTAGACATGTTTTACAAAATATTAAATCATCTCCCCATAGTGCAACACATAATTAAATTATTATATGAATGATTGAGCTATCTCCCAATAGTGCTACACATTTTAATGTCTTTGCTAGCATATTAATGTCTTATCATATTAATATCTTATCAAGACAACTTTTATAGTGGTTCGAATCAACTATCTCATTAAATTTCTTTTCCAAAATGAGTAGTTTCAAAATAAGTTACAATCCTGCTGAGTCATGGGCGGAACTAGAGTACCAAAAAGGATTTTATTCGATTTTTTTGTCAAAAATATATATTACATGTATGAGATTAAAAGTATATTTTTACGTATCTCTTTAACTTTTTGTTATGTTTATTTTTTATATTTAAAATCTTTGGATGAAAAATTACAGTCCCGCTAGTTAAGCATGATGAAAGTATCCCGCTAGTTAAGCATGATGAAAGTATTTTAATAATTCATAAAAATCATAACACAACTTAATACTTTCATGAAATTCATCTCAAAAGTGAAATCAATTACACATTCAGTATGTAAATCAGTAATTAGAAAACTAACTGCATGTAATTGTATTTAAGTAAAATGTTAATATTTATTCTTTTGTAGCTAAACAACTTTTGACTTTAAGATGTTGGGATTAGTTGAATAAATCCTCCTCATCCTTCCAAATCCTAAACTATTTATTTTTTTAAAAAATCAATCAGTAAAGTACAAAGACATCTGGTAGGTCTTGTGTGAGCAATTTTTTTTTATTATTATTAGTGTCCTTGTTTTATACACACTCAAAAAAACAAAAAAACAAAAATGTCCTCATCCAAGGTAAACATTATTTTCCCTTTTAATTTGAGCAACTTTATATATTTAGAAGCCATCTAGCATTTGCAAGTGTGTCCAAGATAAAAAGCTGACCAACATGAGTTGTAGTGTAGTAGTGAGACATTTAATTATAGATTTTGTATTAGAGTCTTGGATATAGAAAAAAATATTACTGGAGTGCTATCTCAAATGGACCATGCAGTGTGTGATTCAGATTTAATCGAAGCTTTAATGCGGATTCCAAATACCTGATAGGAAACAAAAGAGAATCTGAATCTTATAACCATTAACCTACCATCAATTATGACATCAATGGTCATCATTATTAGTCACTATATACTATCATTATCACAAACCATTAATGTTGTTAAACATCACATTTAATCATCAACAAGATTATTATTTATTTATTACCGTTACAATTATCAATTATCATCATCAACCACAAATATTAATTATTATTATCAGCTATCATAGCAGTTACCTACTGTGAACCCACACCACCACCATCAATTTACACCTTACATCTAACTTTTGCATTTTCTTAATATAAAAGTAGTTCACTCGTTCAAATTTACATGATAGACGTTTGATTAAGCTCAAAATTTAAAAATGAGATGAAATTTTTATAACTTATAATCTAAAATAAATTTTTATATTTATTTAGCTATTAATCATCTTATTAACACTAAACTCAAAAATAAAATTATTATTAATTAAAATAAATAAATTGTGTGACATAAATTGTGTTGGGAGCAAAATAGGCCCTACAGAGCGAAATCCAAATTTTATGTCGGAGCTAAAAATATGAGCTCTGGACACATCGGGTGGGAAATTAAAAAAAATAAAACAAAGAAGTACTATCCTATGGTATTTTTTTTTTCCATATAAATATGAGTAATCAAAGGGTTGCATTTCACTAAAAGTCAATCATTTCTCAACACCTCAGCCCCTTTTGAAATCAAGAATGGAGATAACATGTGCACTTGCCTGTGAAATCTTACTAGCAATCTTGCTTCCTCCTCTTGGTGTTTGCCTTCGCAATGGTTGCTGCACTGTAAGATCCCCTTTTACCTAAAACTTTTTTTGTATATATTAAAAAGATCTCTTTTTTAATTATTATTTTTAGTTTCTTTGATTTGGGTGATTGTTTTTGGAGATGAGCTGAAAAGGGTGTTTGAGAAAAGGGTTGATTGTTTTAGGGGATTTTTTTTAGTGATGTGGGGTGTTTTCTCTTCTTTTTGAAATTGCAAAAAGATTCAATTTTTATGAATTTTTTGGTTAAAATTTTGACTTGGGTGATTTGTTTTTGAGGATGAGCTGAAAAGGGTGTTTGAGAATAGGGCTGATTGTTTTAGGGGATTTAGTGATGTGGGGTGTTTTCTCTTCTTCTTGAAATTGCAAAAAGATTCAATTTTTATGAATTTTTGGTTAAAATGTTGACTTGGATGATTGTTTTTGAGGATGAGCTGAAAAGGGTGTTTGAAAATAGGGTTGATTGTTTTAGGGGATTTCAGTGATGTGGGGTGTTTCTTCTTCTTGAAATTGCACAAAAGATTCAATTTTTTTGTCATTTTTGGTAAAACTTTGATTTGGGTGATTGGTTTTTGAGATGAACTGAAAAAGGGTGTTTGAGAATTGGATCACTTCTTTTAGGGGATTTAGTGATGTTTTAATGTACAATTTTGAAAAACTGTACAATTTTGAAAAACGATTCAATTTTTTGGGAAAAACTTTGATTTGGATGATTGTTAAACTGAAAAAGGTGTTTGAGAATTGACTCAATTGTTTTAGGGAATTTAATGATTTCTTTTTTGAATTTTTTTCCAGGTGGAGTTCTTGATTTGCTTGGTATTAACCATATTGGGCTATGTTCCTGGAATTATCTATGCTCTCTATGCAATCCTCTGTGTTGAACGTGAACCACGAGTGGATCATTATGACACTCTTGCTTGATCTTTGTTGAATATATCATTTCAGATTGTGTGCTTGTTGTTTTATTTTACCTGTAAGTTGTACCTATGTTGCTTCGACTCTACAAAAATGTTGCAGTCCTTGTGTCGGATCTTCCAAAAAAGTGCTATTTTTGAAGGATCTGACACACACTCAGTCATTTTTGAAGGGTCTTTTCAACTCCAACTATGGATGTATTGTACTTTATGTCACTTGTTCTGAATCAACTCTTGCAGTTTAAGTTTGTGGATTGGTAATTTATAGCCTTTTGTTCTGAGGTGTTCAATTTCTCATCGTTTTGATTGTTACTTGATCTTAGAGTCTATCGAAAACAACCTATCATCCTTCACCAAGTAGGAATAAGGTTGCATACACACCACTCTCTCCAAACTCCACTCGTAAGATTACACTGATGTGTTGTTGTTGTTGGTCTATTCAATAGCTTGAAGCCTTACTTATTACTAGTTGGTCATTTAAACTTAGAGATATGCTAGTATTGGCATGTCCTTAAAGACAATGAAACAAAATATAAAGAACATATTGATGAAAGAACTTGGTTGGGATCTTTTGTGCTAGACTTAGTTGTGATCTTGAGGAAAATGAAATTATCCTCTTTATTAGGCTTAGAGTTTCACTTATGCATGTTACTTGAGCTGAGGATCTTTTGGAAACTACCTCTACCAGGTAGAGGTAAGGTACGTGTATAATCTACCCTCTCCCGACCCTATCTGTAGGTTTATACAAAATATGTTGTTGTTGTAGTTTCTCTTATGCACAAGAAGTTTTGGCGACCTTGTATGTGTCGATATCAATGATTCATTATCTCGATGAATTATTTCTTCGGATAGAAGAGTTATCTTCTTTTCTATAAGGAAAAGAATTTGAAGAAATTTTAGGTCTCATCGAATCACATGTAGAGATGTAGATAACACACCCTCAATCACATGTTGATGTGAGATGAACTTAGTTTCTCCATGTGTTTCCTAGGCCCAGTGAGATATACTTAGATAAGGTTAATTTGTGTGTTGGCAAGCTAGTTGTGGAAGTTATTTGCTTGGGTCCAAATTGTATATTTTGCTTTGTCTTCAATTCTCCCAACAACGAGGCGAAGTCAAGATCAAAAGTTTATGAATTATGGGTTCTCATTTCTTTTTAAATTAATAATAATGTGTATGTATTCGACGGATTTTTAAGACAAATACAAAATTTAAACTAAAGTTATTGAGTTTTATCGATTCTTTACTGATACCCTAAATCTGTCCTCCACCGGGTGGTTGGATTACCATCACTTCATTTCTCCTGTGTCCTTTTTGTCCTGGATATTCTTTTGTGAGGTATAATTCGCTTGTCCGATGTAGTCTCAACACTTGTATGGGGAAAATTCAAATTAGTCAGGGCTTCAATATAAGTATCGAACGATGGGTGGGAAGTAAAAAAAATTGAAGTCTTTACCCTTGGAAATACTGTTATGAATGAGTCATTTGTTAACTAGTTTATGGTGCCCACGTCTAAATTTTATTGGCAAATGTGATTGTCTTCTCAATTCTAAAATATATGATGATAGCTATATTAAAACCAACATTCAAATCCCTCCATTTAAAGAAGGTTTATTGGACGAATCAAAATGAGTTGAATTAACAACTGATTGATTATTCAATGGATTAAAATGAGTTGAATTAATAACTGAGTGAGTCGTTGGGTAGGTGATGCTTTTTTTATGAGCTAATTTTGTCGTCTTTCTAAGTCAAGTAATAATTGTATCGCATTATGCAAATCCCTTTCCTAAATGAGGTAAAATAGTTCTTGTGCTATTGATACAATTATAAGCTTATATGCTATGTCTAGCGGCTGGTGAATCTTACCTGATATGAAAATTATCTTTCCTTGAGTTCGTCGAGTCGATTTTCCTGTTTATCCACAAAGAAGAGCCACCCTACTAGACAAGCAGCTACATAATACACTCTTTGCACAACACAACCATTCCACAAAAAAATTGTGTATATATATATACACATGCATGCACAAACTCTCAAACTTGATCTTGACCAGTTACTAGACACTCCAATTTTAAGAGTTCGCATCTCGACACCTTAATTTAGTCTCAACTAGCCACCAAACACTCCAACTCATTGCCATTGTGTCTCATGGACACTCGATACAAACTTGACACGTAAATATTGGAGGTGTCTAGATGATCATTTTGTCATTTTGGAATTTGAAGTGTTCAACATGGTAAAAGCGAATTGAAGTGTCTAGATGTGCATATTAAAAGTTATAGTGTTTACTTATCAGCTCAAACCGAGTTTGAATGATTATTTATGTATTATGGCTCTATAAAAGCACTTTCATTTCCCTCCATTTGAAAGAAATGAAAAGAGTAGAAGCTCAATCATGCCATTGACATCAAACTCCTATTCACAACTCAACAATATATCCACAAAAATCCTCAATTTCTTGAACAAAACCTGTATTTCACCTTCTCAAATCTCCCAAATCCAAGCTCAAATCATCCACAATAATCTCCATTTCAACACCACCATAGCCCACAACTTCATCTCTGTTTCCAAATCTTTAGGTCTCTTAAACTCTGCTTACACCCTTTACACTAAACTCATCAAGAAACCCCACATCTTCATCTGCAACACACTGATTCAAGAATGTTCACATTCCGAAATCCCAGTACTGAAACAGAATTCGATTTCCATGTATGTTCATATGCATAAAGAAGGTATTTTTCCGAATAATTACACGTACCCTTTTGTTCTAAAGTCTTTATCTGACCTTAAGGAGCTAAAATTAGGCAAATCTGTACATACCCATGTTGTGAAATGGGGTTATGTTTGTGATATTTATGTGCAGAATTCGTTGTTGAATTTGTATGCTTCTTGTGGTGAAATTGAGTTTTGTCAGCAAGTGTTCGATGAAATGCCTCAAAGAGATGTTGTTTCGTGGACGGTTTTGATTATGGGGTATAGAGATTGTGGGAAGTTTGGTGATGCACTTGTTGTGTTTGAGAAAATGAGGGATTCGGGTATGGCGCCTAATCGGGTGACGATGGTGAATGCATTGTCTGCTTGTGCTAATTGTGGTGCTTTAGATATGGGGGTATTGATACATGATGAAATAAGGAGGAGTGGATGGGAAATGGATGTGATTTTGGGTACTTCTTTGATAGATATGTATGGGAAGTGTGGGAAAATCGAACACGGTTTTTGGGTATTTCAAGAGATGAAGCATAGGAATGTGTATACTTGGAATGCTCTGATCAGGGGGTTGGCATTGGCTAAAAGCGGGGAGGAGGCAGTGCGATGGTTCTTCATCATGGAGCGCGAAAATGTCAAACCTGATGAAGTGACTTTAGTAGCCGTGCTTTGTGCTTGTGCGTACTCCGGAATGGCTGAACAGGGCAGAGAAATCTTTTCTTGGTTGATGAATGAAAAGTATGGATTTCCACCTGGTGTGAAACATTACGCGTGTATGGTTGATCTATTAGCGCGTTCTAGGCATTTAGAAGACGCGTTAAGGATGATCACAGAAATGCCAATGGAACCAACAAAGAGCGTTTGGGGGGCATTGCTTGCTAGCTGTAGGTTACATGGAAATCAAGAACTGAGTGAGTTTGCTGCATGGAAGCTTATAGGATTGGCACCAAGAAACTCGGCCTACTACGTCGTGTTGGCTAATTTATATGGTGAAATGGGAAGGTGGAACGACGCGGAGAAAATTCGAGCGTTGATGAAAGAGAGGGGATTATCAAAGGACTTTGGTAGTAGTTCAGTTGAACTTGAGGATCAAAAGGATCTACTAGAGTTGTTAAGGTGACAACAAGAAGTGTCAAAATTCTTTGTCATTTGCAAAAGAGGGAAGTTGATGTGTTCATTGAGCTCTTGTTTGATCACTCCTACCATGATCTTGTGGTGACTATGCATCAATGAGACATGAAGGAGAAATTGTCACCTTAATGTGCTACTCTGTCTGTTTCAATTTATTTGTCTGATTTTGACTTGACACGGGATTAAAGAAAGTAAAGAATGTTATTAAATAGCAACAATGTACACAATTTATTCAAATATTATATTTACAAAATAATACATTACAAGCCATTATAGTACAAAATGATACATTATAAACTATAGGTATCAACCGTCCAAACAAGTTGTTAACAGACCAAAACTAGAATATACAGGTAAGGGCAAATTATGTCATCCGTTAATATTAGAACTTTATTTATGTCATAATCATAAACACATGATTCATTCGTGCCACTAACCACTAACAAGTAACAAAGCCCTACAAAACTATCAGATTTTGCCACGTGACATTATCATAACCCACCAAATCGAGAGTTGCTCGGATGGTAATGCACGCAAAATATAAATAGATAGGTTTTTGAAATTCTAATAATTTTCATGTGTTAGTTTTCCCCCAAAATGGCTGAGGAAGAAGAGAAAACCAAGTCAGTGCAGATCCATAACTGGGCGGAGTTAACTCAGTTATGCCTAGTTAACATTCTCTCTCATCTCTCCATTGAAGATCGATGGCGAGGTGCCATGTTTGTCTGCAAATCCTGGTTACAAGCTTGTAAGGATCCTAATCTCAATTCGGTAATCGATCTCGAAGCTCAGTTCATCCAATCGGTCGCTGAGTCGGCGTCGGCGTCGTCGACTCGTTACTGGAATCGCGAGTTCGAGAGTAAAATCGATTCTATGGTTCGATCTGTTGTAATTTGGAGTGATGGATCTCTGAATTTTGTTCGGGTTAGGCATTGCTCTGATCGTTCCATAGCTTTGATCGCTGAAAGGTAAATCAAATTTCCCAATTTTATAAGAAAAAAAGAGATTTTTAGTTGTTGTGTTTCAATTTATGTGACGGTAGTTGATTGAGCATGAAATTGAAATTTGTGTGATTAATGGAGACCGAGTCGTGGAGTAGCCATGACTGATCCGAGTTAACTCGTCCGTGATGCATGCTTGATTAACTATAGATATTTGTGTAGCTATATATATATCATCTTATTAAGTCTAAATGAAAAGTTAGATGATATGAATCATTAGATGATAATGTAGGAGGTAGTAGTTACTCGTGGAATTAGTTAATGTTTGCATGGTAAAAACAAAAGGAATTTTTTTAATAGAAAGCTGTTGTTTCCTTTGCGGACGAAGTTAAGTGTGTCATGTAAAATGAAACAAAAGAGGTAATTCATCGGCATAATATATAAGCGTATCTTTTAACTTGGTCTTGGCTGACATCTATGTCAATCAACTTTTCCCGTGCAATAAAAGACATTATGACACTAAAACTTATATAAAGTTGAAAAAGTAGGCACATGCGTAGGATATGTGTGCCTACTTGTTCAACTTTATACAAGTTGAAGTGTCTGTTTGTACATACACAAAGTTGGAAGGCGTAAATGTTAGTTGAGGTCAAGTTAAAAAGCATGTTTATGTATAATGCCTAATTAATTTGTGCTTTTCTAAATTGAGATGTTGGGTAAGAAAGGAATCTTGAGAAAAACTGGGATTTTATAGTTGCAGTGAAACTGGGTAACAAAGAATATTTTGGAAAGAGAGAGAATGCAATTTATGTGTATTTTTTGAAATTGTTATGGGTGAAAATGAAATCATGAGAAGAATGACATTTATGGCTGAAAATTTGTTTGTAAATTTTTCTGAATTGAAATATAAGGAGTAAAAGAAAAATCTTGAAAAGGTTAGCTGCAAGTGGAAATGTTGCTTAAGAGTCCTATGGCTGTGCTATGTATTTGCAGTACTAAAAATCCTGTCGGATTTACTTGCTTCCGTTGGAGTAGTGTAATCTACATTTCTTGTTTAAGCCGTTGGATTAGATAGGAATATGGAGGTCGGTCGCATGATGTTTGATTGCTTTGGTTTTACATCTGCATGTCATGTTTTTTTAATGTTTGAGAGCAGAAACTGCCCTCTAAATAGACCTTTGCATATTCATTTTGCAGTTTGTTATGTTCTTCTCAACAATGAGATGATGTTGTATTACTATTTAGTTGGTTTTAGATAGTTCTTTGGTTCATCAGTTCATTGTCTGACATTTTCAATGTCCAATGTGTGAAATGAGCAAAAAGATCTCAAAAATTTGAATTCATGAAACTATCAAAAAAAAGTGTTTAAGAAATCTGTCTTGAAATACTGATTTAGGGAATGCTAGGTGATTTCTTTTCATTTGATTGAGCCTCAAAGGGCATAGTTACTTGGTACCTGTGCTGGTGGGGCATAACAGGTATGCGGTCCACTAGTCGAGGTGGACAAAAGTTGGCCAAACACCAACCTTAAGATTCTTTTCTAAGAAATAAGGAGGGATGGACTTAAACTATTGTATTGGTTGCCATAGTGAACAATGAGTCAATGACTAGTAGGTGTTGTCTGTTGTATTGGTGGCCATAATGAACAATGACTAGTAATAAAACGTTGAGACTGAAGACAGTGGGCGTCGCTATCAGTTTTTCTTCTTGGGATTCTAAAGTTTTTATGTTTTTCGGTATGAGCAGGGGTTTATGTGTGATCATCAAACTATATCTGAAATTCACAAATTA
The DNA here is from genome assembly GCA_029582545.1 of Solanum lignicaule. Taxonomy (NCBI): domain Eukaryota; kingdom Viridiplantae; phylum Streptophyta; class Magnoliopsida; order Solanales; family Solanaceae; genus Solanum; species Solanum lignicaule. The sequence continues at coordinate 1,317 of JAJOOF010013792.1, read as the reverse complement.
GACGACTCCCCGGAGAAATGAGACTTGATGCAGTTGGAACTGACCATTGCTTTTTCTTGTGGCTTAAAGTGTAGGCTTAATCTTTATGTGTTTGATCAGATTAGAAGCAATGGGGATGATCAGTGATCTGACATGCTCAGCAACAATACCTATCTTTTTACTTATCAAACAGAAAAAAACTCGCCAATCTTTTAGAAATGACGGAGTTCTTTTCATGTTTCTGATAACTCTACTGCTTCCAAAAGATGATCTTTTCCTAATTTTGGTGAATTTTTCGCGATACAATTGTTTATGAATGGTAAATATTTGCTCTGACTTTATTCTTACAGGTCGCCTAACCTTCAAGTTCTCTCAATTCAGAGGTGTCCACATGTAACCGATGAAACAATGTCTAAGATAGCCTCTGGTTGCCCGTTGCTTAGGGAACTTGATATCAGCTTCTGCTATCAAACATCTCACAAGTCTCTAGCTCTTATAGGACAGCATTGTCCTAATTTGCGAATTCTAAGGCGAAATCTCATGACTCAGGTTAATCCTTCCCAACAAGAACCCTTTGTCCCGAGGGAGTATGTAGATACCTGTCCTCAAGATGGCGATTCAGAAGCTGCTGCAATAGGGAAATTCATGCCACAACTCGTGCAACTTGAACTACAATTCTCCAAATTGACTAATAAAGGTCTAGCTTTGATATCTGAAGGGTGTATAAACCTCGAGCATTTGGATCTCTTTGGGTGTACAAATGTTACTAGCCTGGATATTGCAAATGCCTCGTCGAATATGAAGCAGTTGAAAATCTTGAAGAAACCTCACCTCTGCTTAGAATCTCAAACAGAGCGCTACGGGCATTGGCAACTGTATGATGATCGTTTCCAGACGGACTTCTTCCGAATTTAATCAGGCGAAAAATGAGCGGTATGTTGTTATTCAACTGCTTGTATATCATGCTTTCTAGAATCCGCTCTAGTTTATCACTCTTTGATTAGTTAGTAGAAAGGTATTCGACTGACTTTAGTTGTGTTCATATATTTCAATCTCCTGTTATGTTTGATTAGTTTCTTGCAATTGCAAAGCAGCAACTCCCATCATATGAAACTCCGGTCCAATTATGGAACCCTTGAAAAAATAGGATGAATCGAAATATAGTTGCTACAAATAATAGCAATTGGACCAGAGAATGTGATTGCATTATAAGGTCGTAAGTGATCAGATCGAGCAAGCTCAATTTGACTTAAAATGAAACATATTAGACCAAAAGCTCCATGGAGAGCAAGAAAGCCTACGGACCGTCCAATCCAACGAGTAAAATCTCCTTGTGCT
>JAJOOF010013791.1:0-22006 GCA_029582545.1 Solanum lignicaule | reverse complement strand
GAGAATTATATATATTATGATATAATATGAAAATTTAGAATTGAAATATATGTATTATGATATAATATGAGACTTAAATGGAATAAAAAATTGAGACTTAAGATTGAGACTTGAGAGGATATAAAAAATAGATGAGAGAATATATGATTTTGTAAGAAATAATAAGGGATAGAGGGGTATTTATAATATTAAAAGTGGGTTAAAGTGTATTTATGAAAACTTGAGGGTTTAAATGAAAGTATTAAAAGTAAGGGTGGTAGGGGGTGTTGGGGAAGGGAAAAAAAGTGAATAAATCCGTTGAGGGGGCCCACTAGTCGTTACCCCAACGGATATAATTTAAAAAAAAATTAAAAAAAATTAAAATATTAGGGGATCCCGCGAACCGGCCGGTTCATTCGGGATGGGACCGGGCCCAAAGGATGAACCGGCCCCTAACTGGTCCCCTATCCCGAACCCCTCCCAACCCGCAAAAATGTACGGGATCGGGTTCGGCGAGCCGGTTCTCGAACCGGTCGCGGGCCGGGGAAGGCTGACCCGGTCCCCCTGCCATGCCTAGGATTCGCGTCGTGCCACGATATTAAATAAGGCACTTCTTGGGAGGCAACCTAAGGTTTTAAATGCTTTAGTTTGCTTTTATAAATAATGGTGTGTTAGTGGTGCAGGTTTGAATGAGGAAAGTGGTGAAAAATACAGATTGGCAAGAAAATGGTCAGTCGGCGGATCACCGATGAACGGCGAGCCCAACTTGACCCGTCATTTGGCTCAATTCAAGTTCAAGTCAGAGCCTGTAAAACTCGGCAAACTTATGAAATAGTTTGGTGTGTCGTTGACCAGGACAACGACCTCGATGTAGACCGCTATCTTGACCCCCAAGAAACTGAAGAATTTAGCAATCGGCGGGCAAGTGACCACTTGGCGAGTGCGACTAACGTCGCTGAATGGGCGCGAACTAGATGGTTTATAATGGCCAAGAGACTCAAAATTTGAAATTCTTCACTTTCCCTCGCTTTTGAATCTCCTAAACTCACACTAAGGTAGTATTTTCTTTATATTAGCATTTTTCTAGCATTTTAGTTTGTTGATTTGTGCTCAGAGTTGGAATACTTTGCCGCCTAGCTTTGCAAATACAATTTAATCGGCATCAAAGGTTGGTTTCCAAATCTCGAGTTTACATTCAAAAATTGTTTACTCATTTGCAATAATTTTCTCTTAGTGATGTGTGTTGGGCCTCTCTGGTAGGATTAGAATCCTTAATTGCCTATTTTAATTTGAAAAAACTTGCATGTACAATTTGATTGTTAAATGCCCATAATCTTCATGCTTTTTAATGAGTTGGGTCGTGATTGCGTGTTGTTAGATTGATTGGGTAAAGTCTGAGTAGCCCACATTTGTGCTGAATATCAAAAATTTGCTCAATAATAAAGCGGGTGACACCACTCTTAAGAGAAAATATGGTCAAATGGCCAAATTTGGCATATCCGGGAGAAATCTGAGTATTCCAGAGTGATGGGTAGTACGGGTCTTGTTTGAATTTCATGAGTGCGTGCTTTGATTTAAATGTCGGGGGTTGCGGAGTTGAATTCGAGAAGGTGGGTTGAAAATGGGCACGTTTGGTCATTTGGCGAGCTGAGTCGAGCTCGCCGAATCACTCGGCGGTTCGCCTATTTTCCTCATCTCGCGTTTAATTTTGTGTCAAGTTTGTGGTTCGAGTGTGTAACTTTCGGCGAGACGCCTGAGTTGCCGAAGGCACTCGGTGACTCACCGAAAGTACTCTTTATCGCTCTTTATTTTAACCCCTGAGACCCTTATGCACGGTAACTTTCAGCGGACAAACCCTTGCTTGCCGAAAGTAGTCGGCGATTCGCTGAAAGGACTCTCCTATCGCCGACTTACCTTAATTTTTTAGCCAACTTCATCGGTGAGCCAGACTTAGCTCGCCAAAGCGGTTTGGTGACTCGCCGATTGGAACAGCGAGTTTATCTGCAACAAGATTTGTTGTGCTAGAGTTTGATTTTGTTTTCTTAATGTCTCTCGATCTTTTGCATATATGGTACGCACCAATCTAACCGAACCACCTCAGAAAAGGGTAAAGGGCATTACAATAAATGAAGGAGGATCAAACCCTCCAAAGAGGAGAGGGGATGACCTCTAACCGGGAGAAAAAGGCAAGAGGAAGAAACATATCGCTAGAAAAGGAGCAGCTATTGAGCCAGATTTCCCTAAACCAGAGGATGAACAGCCTCTGATTAACCGAAGGGATGCGCTCCGAGATAGATCTCAGCCCACAGCCACTAGTACTCCCTCAGCTGCCACTCCTCTAACGACAAACTCAGTGCCAGCCCAGACACCCTCAGTAACTCCTGCACTTCCTATAGTTCCTTCACCGAGGCTGTTAAACAGATTGAAAGGTGATGGTTTACAGACCATCATAGAGGAGAAGTTACTATCCATGAAGGATCTAGAAGGCAATCATCCTGATGTGCTTGAAATTCTCAGATACCATGGATTCGAGCAGTTCACACGGCCCCGAGGCCCTTACATTCCTTCTTGGGTAAGAGAGTTTTACACTGCTTATGGGGAGTTGGTGCCTAAGAACAAGAAGAAGGCAAGTGAGTTTCGACAGGTGAAGTCGGCCATAGTCAGAGGCAAGGAGGTGGAGTGTCACAGCGAGCATATTAATGATGTATTAGGTAGACCGCTACATTCTGCACTCCCTTTTGAAGGGTTGCCTATTGTTCATTCCCTGAATGATTTGAAGGGTTGGTTGGCTCCAATGATTTCTGACATCACCCCGAGGTGGATGGATGCAGGGGCTCCTATTGAGAAGAGGGACATAAATAGCGCCTCCAGGTTCTGGTTTGGCTTCATCAGCAGCACCATAATGCCATCCCAGAACGAGTCTAATCTTCGCCATCCTAAGGTGGATTTCCTTGGTTCTATCATTGCCAGAAGGCAGATCGATCTGGGACTGCTGATGTCACAGAAGATGTCCATGAGAGCCAAACAGAAGCTGACGTCTCTGCTATTTCCAGTTCTGGTCACTGAGTTGTGCCGGTGAGCTGGAGTACCTTGTGACACTAGGAGGGATGTTGAGGTCAACCCATCTTCCTCTATCGATATCAGGCATATTGAGGTCAAATTAACACGAAAGGAGGTTGACAGGAGGAGAGCAGCTCCAACAGACACTTCTCCAGAGGTCAATATTGACTCATTACCAGCAGAGGCATCTTCGCCTACTCTGGCCTCTGAGCCCTCAGGTATACCCGCTCCTTCTTCCTCTTCATCACATGCTCCAGGTGCTTCCTCATCCTCCCAGCCTGCCAGGATTACTCAGACCATGATCCTGAAGATGGGGCGGTTGGCCTATTCAGCTGATATGAGAGCTACCCGATTGGAGAGATCCATCCCGGGGATGATTGACAGTGCCACCTTGGCTGCACTGACCCCCTTCAGACTTTTGTTGATGCCTTGATACTCAGAGTCATTGCCTGTGAGAGCAAATAGGGGGAGACCTCTGAGATGACGACTTTAAAAGCTGAGATTGTGAGTTTAATGAAGGATGTAGACTATTTGAAAGCTACGAACTTTACTTCACTGATGCAGGATGCAGATGATGAGAATGCTCCTAAGACCTCGGGGATTCCTCCGGCTATCACCGGAGATGTGCAGGGGGATGGGACATCATATGCAGAGTTAGATGTAGAGACCGACGAGGAGTTGATATTAGTACATGCTGAGGAGACACATGAGAGCAGAGATGAGGGCATATTCAGAGACTTGCCAGATCTTATAGAGACGGTTGTGCAGCCGATGATCCAGACATTACCGACTGAGACGTCCACAACAGCTCTTAGTGGATCTGGCATTTCTATTCTGTCTGAGGCTACTTCGGGTACTGATGCCGATATACAGACTACTACACCAGCCTCGAGATCCCGACAGAGAGAGAGACTGCATAGACAGGTCCTTTCTTTACCTCCCTCTCTGTCTTATTATATTTTTACTTTTGGACACTTTTAGTTGCATTTGAGGACAAATACTTTTTATTAGTGGTGGGGTGAGGCCCACACCTTTTGTGTTGATAGTTGTGTTTTGTGTATATATTTGGGTTGTTTTGCTTTAAAATGTGTTTTATCTGTTTCTGTGGATGATTGAGCTTATGGCTCCTTTTATTTGTTTTATTGCAAAATGATTTTAACCTGTCCAAAATTTTTTGCCACCTCTTGTGTTTGAAGTGGTTGTTCATGTGCAAAATTTGAGGCCCGATTTCGATCAATACCGATGACTTGAATAGTACTCTCAATCGAACGAACATGAATGCACGGCTATGATGAGGCCAAATGAAGTTGCATAGACAATATCTGAACTCTTTGCATCTCGTTTTGACTAGCCTAGTATCGAATCGAGTCTCTTGTGATAACTGTTGCATACTAGCGAAAGTGTGGAATTTTGACTATTAGTGTCGATGCCTAGTGTGCTAAGCTTACTTTGAAACATGCATGAATACACCTAGAATTTACCCCATTGGTCCGGTCAACTAAGTGATGCTATCTCTTGATATGATCTTAGGCAACTTCTAAGAGTGTGAGGCAATTTGACATACACCTCTTTTGTGAGGCCTTGTGAGTGTGTGAACCGCTTTTGAACACCCCTTGAGCCTTACCTTTATTTGGAAGAAACTTGATGAAATCATAACCTTTCTTTATCCACTACCTATAATACTCTTGAATTGTGGTTAATTGAATAGCCGACTTAGGCCAAAAGCCTAAGTTGGGGGTGTGGTGAAAAGATAAGGGCAAGTCAAGAAGTGCAAGGAAAGTCTCCTTTAACCCATGGTGTTGAGAAAAATGGAACCCTTCCATATAAAAAAATAGAAAGAAAAAGAAAAAGAATGAAAAAGAAAGTTGTGGAATAAAGTACAAATGAGATGGGGTTTCGAAACAATTCATGGAAAGTGAATAATAGGATGACTTATGAGCACTAAAGAAAATGATGAAGGAAGAGGAAAGGAAGTGTTGTGAGTACCACATTTCATGAGGATGAAAGTCACTGAGCCTAAATGACCATACCTTCCTTTCCTCTTCCTTCATCATTTTCTTTGCACTCAACCCCATTACAAGCCTTGAAAAGACCTTTTTGATCTTGAGAAAGCTGAAAAAAATGTCGATTGGAAAATACGGGTAAACCTATAAGTGAAAGCATGTATTGTTTTCATCTTTGTGAGTGTGAGCGTTGCATATGATTCCTGAACTTTAAATGATTAAATCATTATGTGCTAATATGGAATCATTCTTTCTGTAAGGGCATTCAAATACTCTAGTTGAGCCTGAACTTGCATTTGAGGTAACTATTGTGAGCATGAGATTCTTTGATATTGGTGAGTCACTACTTAAATCATTGAGTGCACAATTGATCTTTGCACAAGTAAATTGAGTCTTGTTGTGTGCATTCATGATCGAGTCTTGTGTAGCACTGCTCGAGATACCCTTTTTGAATGGCTAAACTTGAGTTTGCTTGAGGACAAGTAAAAGTTTAAGTTGGGGGTGTTGATGAGTCCAAAAATTGGACTCATTTAGGGATATATTTTAATAGAAATTGTGTCCTCAAATTCATGTTTTATCCCGATATCTGATTAAAACCTTTAAGTTTTAGGTATTTAAAGTTTGAGGCAAAGCATGGACACTACTTAGCAAAATGGAGCAAAAAGAAGCTAAAGGAACGAAGAACCAAAGATCCGCGAATCGCCGAACCCATTCGGCAAATCGCCAACAGATTGCTTATTCTACTTTTGTTCCGGTGTGCTGAGCCCTGAAAGAAAGGAGAAAATCAGCGGTGAAAAGAAGCAGTCGGCGTATCGCCGAACGACTCCGTGAAGCAGTGCTACATCACCCAATTATCCAGTACACAGAGATGCTGAAGGCAACTGATGAAAGGTGACGAAGTAGACCAAAGGGCGGATCGCCGAATACATTGGCGATTCCCTCTAAGGTCGACGAATGATCTTTTGGAGCACATTTTCTGAAAAACTATAAATGCTAGTTCATTTTTTATTCTTAGTAGCGAGTTTTACATAGTTTTTAGTTTATTAAGTTCTAGATAGAGTTTTGGAGATATTCTCTCTAAGTTTTGGAGAGGGTTTTGAAGAACTTGGAGCTTTCAAGGGTTTCATTTTCAAGAAATTGGACTTGGGTCTCTTGGATTCTTCACTTTTGGCTTGTTTTAAGACTTAATCTTGCATACCCATTGATGGAAACTAATATTGGTATACGTCCTTATCTCATTTACATGTGTAGCTAAAACCCCAATTCTAGGGGTGTGATTTTGTGAATGTGGGTTAGATTAGTTGTTGGGTCTTGTTGGCTGATAGTTTAATCGTAGTTTAATTGTGATTTCGTTTAGTATTTGTGAATGAATTTAATGAATTTGTAGTTGCAAATACAAGTTTATTTATGTGTTTTTGACTTGCTCGATAGAGAGGTCGTAAAACTAAAACTTCTAAATTGATGGTCAGTGTGAGTGGGTCGACATGAGGTTCAACTCGAGAGAGTGAACCCTAGTCCTATGTCCACACACTCAGCTCGAGAGAGTGAGTGGGTTAAGGCGGAGGCTGTTCTTCATGTGGCAAGTGGGTGTCCGAGAGGAACCCGCTTGAAATGGGGTAAGTTGCTCGAGAGAGAGCTTATCCCCCTTAAAGTCTAGCCTAGTCATAATTACTCTACGAGTTCTCTATCAAAAGCATGTACCCAATGATTTAGTCTATCCCGTATTCCATTCACATCTCAAGAATTCCCCTTTCATTGCGTGGATCTCTGTGTTAATTTTGTTGTTTTTACTTACTTGTGACAAAACCCCCATTTGATATTTGACGCTTGCGTCACCCTTTTTAAATTTGTTATGTTTTCATTTGCCAAACTCTTTAGCTACGGTTAACTTTAGCACTTTTGCACTTAACCACTAATTTTCACGCCCACTTCCTTAGGACTTGACCCCAACCCTTGGTTGGGTTACTGTTGTAGTGCACGATCATAGACACTTGCATCGGAAGTTGTGTCCTTGATTATGCAAACATCACTCCTCAAATCTGCAACCAACTCCGAAGCATAACGAGAAGTTGGGTGAACTTAAGGCTATACTCATGCGCACTCATAGATTCCTACTTAATAGTGAGGAATTCTCTTACCTTTTCCTCTCTTAGCTCACAGGGAAAGAAACGCCCCATGAAGGCACTATCGAACACAACCCAACTCACAATCGGTGTACCCTCAGCTCTACCCTTGTTCCATTGGTCAAACCATATTCTAGAAACACCATTTAGTTGGTATGCAACTAGTTCCACTCACTCAGTATCAATAACATGCATCACCTCAAACAATTTTTGCAACTCTTCCACAAAATTTTCTGGATCCTCAGTGACAGTTGAACCAGTGAATCTTGGAAGATTCTTCCTTAAGAACTCACCGGATCCTAGAAGTATCAACCACTACATGTCGATTCTCTCTTTATTGCCCAGCTTGGTTAGTCACAACTTGGCTCAACATCCGAGTAGCTTCACAAAACCCATCATTAGTGACCTCTCCTTGAGGTTGCACTTCTGGTGCATTAGGTACCCCTTTATCCTCAACATTCTTTCTAGCAGCACGACCTCAGATAGTTCTTCGTGGAGGCATGATTTGAAAGATACGCGCAAGCACGAATTAGTAAGAAAATTTTATAGAGATGAACTCTACCGCTTGAAAAGAGTATTAAAGAAGTGAGATAGTTCCTAAATATTGTAGCCTTCGAATTATAGATGTGACACGCTTCATACCGATAACTAGGACTCTACAGAAATGGCTTCATAGACACCCTATGACTCTTGAACTCTGTGCTCTGATACCAAGTTTGTCACTCCCCGAGTCTACACCCTGGATGTGGCCGACACTCGAGAACTATTACTGGCCCAAATCGAACCCTTGGCCTAGCTTAATTCTTAGCAGAAGACTTACTCATAATAAAAGTACTTTTAAAAAAGAAAACTATAACTCGATTGATAACTTAGAATGTTTTAGAAATAAACATTCAACTAGCCAAAGTGGCAACTTAAGTCTTAACATAAACTGTAAAACCTCGGTGTTTCAAAGAACTAAAATTAGAAAGAACTATTTTTGGAAAGAATAAAAGTTGGAAATTTTGGCAAGTTATGCTAAGTATGAGTTTTGGGTCAACTTGAAACGACCATAACTTTCAGTACATGGTGAGTTAGGTGGCATATAAGATATCAAATGAAAGGTCTTGGAATCTTCTTTCCAATGCCATTAATTTTTCTAATTTTCGAGCTTTTATGAGGGAGATATACCCGTTTGAAATCGGGCTATCTAGATAAGGAAAGTTACCTGGATTTAAGAGTGGTATTTTGGTCTTTTCCTTACCCAATTAAGTTATTTCTTTTTTAGTAATTAATTAGGGGTCTAAACTGATTTGGTTCAGTTTATGAAATTATAATTCACGCTAGGATTTTAGAAAAAAGAACTCAAGAGGAGAATGGAGGAGAAAAGGTCAAGATTTCATCATGTTCTTGAAGGTTTCGTTGCGGATTTCGCCAAGGGTTTAATCCCAAAGTGCTATGGGAGTTCACATAGCGTTGGGTTCATTCACCCACGTGCCAATCATGCTATTTTAAGTGTAATTTTGTCCTAAAAAGTTGAAGAGTTGATGTTATTTTTTTGTGATCTTAAATTTGCATTCATTTTTGAATTAGGATGGGATTGATGAGTTTCTTGAGCTAATCGTATCGATTTTAAGAGTCATTTTTAGTATGTTCTTGTGTACATGTATTGGGTAACTTAATCTAAAGAGAAATTGAGAAATAGAATCGATTTTAGTCAAATTAAGATTAGAAAACAAGTTGAAAAATTCGCTAGAATCACCTGGGGGAGGACAGGCGCGGCGCCCCCCAGATACGCCAGGAGGTCTGTGGTGGCGCACTAGCAATGCGCCATTTTGAGGTCTCTAAAATTTAGGCATTGGCGCCAGTAGTGCGCTAGGGTCACCTGCCCCCATCCGATTTTCATCGTTTAGCCCGTTTGAGTCCTTCTAAAGTGTACTAACACTTTCTATCAATTCTAACTACTCTAAATGATTTCTAAACATCTAGCAATCATCCATAAACATGAATCATTACCTTGAATCCATAAATTCAAATTCATGGTAGAGCTAAGACTCAAGTTTTGAGAGTTCTTCGAGTCTTTTCAAAAAGTCTTTTACAATTGTTTTAAACTTATTTTAAGACTTTATCATTGAGTTGAGTAAGAGTAAGAGTGAAGTTCATTTTCTTAAAAATGATATATGGGAACTAAGTATTTCCTAAAACTAAATATTTTCACATTTAAGATGAGAGGAAACACCGATTTCCAAAAGAGCTTATGAGCTAGTTTTTTAGTATCTTCTCATTTTAGAGAAAGATTTTTGAGTAATAATCTCAAACCACAAAGGATTCATGTTTTTAAATATATGAGCTAGTTACATTTTGGGAGTAATATTGAGCACCGATATGGAGACGAGTTCAAATAACTCCAAGTCTCCATAAACCGTATAGCCAACATGGGTAGAAAGGGTTATACTTTTTAGATGATTCCTTAATGATTTTAGCATAGACAAGTGGATCCACTTAGTAGTAGGTTCTATACCCCGGCAAAGTATAGGACGGCCTTGGTAGCGTGAGGCAAGACGGTGTATCATCACATAGCTCATAGTGATGGTTGTCGGTTAGATAATCTCCCAAAAAGTTACTTGTATTTTCATATACAAACTAAGTTATTGTTGTGTTTTTTTCAATACACTGAGTTGTTATCTACATGTTTTAAAGCTTTTCTTTATATTGCATTTATATCACTACCTTATATTGAAATGAGTTGAGTTGAGTTGAGACGAGGTAAGTTTTCTTCAGTTCCATTTCAAGCTTATTCTTGTTTTAGAATTCCCCTCACGTGCTCGTACATTCCATGTGCTGATACCATTTGGCCTTCATCTTTTATGATGCAAATACAGGTTTCCAGGATCAGCATCCAGTGTTTCGTTGAGCTTCCGAGTTGTTGGTGAGCCTCTTTGCTTCTGGAGGATCCCTTTTATTTGTTTTATCATTCTAGTTTTGTTAGGATATCATGGGTCTTTTCCCGACATCCATCTCAGTTATTAGTTGCTTCATAGATAGTTAGATATTTTTAGTTTTTGAGTTTTTTCATTTTCATTCAGTTATGTTAAAATTTGAGTTGCCACTTTGGCTAGTTGAATGTTTATTTATAAAACATTCTAAGTTATCATTTTAGTTACAGTTTCCTTTCAAAGTGCTTTTATTATGAGTAAGTCTTCCACTAAGAGTTAAGCCAGGCCAAGGGTTCGCTTGGGGCATCAATGGTTCTCCAGTGCTGGCCACAGCTAGGGTGTAGGCTCGAGGCATGACAAACTTGGTATCATAGCACAAATTTCAAGAGTCCTAGGGTGTATATGAAGTCGTGTCTGTAGAGTCCTAGTTATCGCTATGAAGCACGCCACATCTATAATTAGGAGGCTGCAATATTTAGGAACTATCTCACTTTTTTCATACTCATTTCTTGCGATAAAATTTATCTCTAAAAAGTTTCTTCTAATTCATGCTTGCACATAACTTTCAAATCATGCCTCCATGAAGAGCTGTCAGAGGTCATCCTGCTAGGAGGAATGTCGAGGAACAAGGGGAACCTAATGCACCTGAAGTGCAACCCAAGGAGAGGTTACCAATGCTGAGTTTCTAGAATCTATCCGGATGTTGAGTCAGGTTGTGACCAATCAAGTTGGGCAGAGAGAGAATCGACAGGAAGTGGCTAATACTTCTAGGATTTGTGAGTTCTTAAGGATGAATCCTCCAAGCTTCACTAGTTCAAGTGCCACTGAAGATCCGAAAAACTTTGCAGAGAGACTGCATAAAGTGTTTGAGGTTATGCACGTTGTCGATGGTGAGCGAGTGGAACTAGCTACATACCAACTGAAGAGTGTTGCTAGGATTTGGTTTGACCAATGGATGAATGGTAGAGCTGAGGGTGCACCGATTGTGAGCTGGGCTGTGTTCGAGAGTGCCTTTATGGGGAGTTTCTTTCCCCGTGAGATGAGAGAAGTAAAGGTACGCGAATTCTTCACTATTAAGAAGGAATCTATGAGTGTTCATGAGTACAGCCTCAAGTTCACCCAACTTTCTCGCTATGCTAAGGAGATGGTCGCTGACATGTGGAGCAGGATGAGTTTGTTCGTTGCTGGGTTGTTTGCAAGGCAACTATGCTGATAGGAGATATGGGCATAGAAAGGCTGATGATCAATGTACAACAGATTGAGGAGTACAAGCTGAGGGACAGAGAATAGTTTAGAAATAAGAAGGCTAAGACATCAGAGAATGAGTCCGAGCAGCAAAAGAGTAATGCAAACCGGTATTCTTTCCAACATAAGCAAAATGGACCTGCTCCATAATCTGCTAGTACACCTGCACCAAGGAACAGAGGTGAGTTCATTAATTAGAATTCCCAAAATTTCAGAGCTAGACATGCGTAGGCTCAAGGTAGTGTGGCACAAGGAGGTAATGGGACTCCTGCATGTTCTAAGTGTGGTAGGACCTAATCAAGAGTGTGTCGTGATGGCTCCACTGGTTGTTTCAAGTGTGGTCAGAATTATCATTTAATGAAAGAGTTCCCTAAGAACATACAATGTAATGGTAATGGGGACAATAGAGCCCAATCTTCTTCAGTTGCTCCACCAGATAGACCAACATATAAAGTAGCTACTTCAAGGGCAAATGGAGGAGCAAACCGTCTGTCTGCTATTACTAGTCGCCAAGAGCAAAAGGATTCACCAGATATTGTCACTGGTATGATCAAAGTCTTTAATTTTGATGTTTATACTTTGCTAGATCAAGGAGCGAGTCTATATTTTGTTACTCCTTATGTTGTGATGAATTTTGATGTTCTTCCTGAGAAACTTCTTGAGCCCTTCAGTGTTTCTACACATTTTGGTGAGTCTATTCTAGTTGAGAGAGTCTATCGTGATAGTGTCATTTTGGTTAATCACAAGAATACCATGGCTGATTTATTGAGTTAGCCATGGTAGATTTTGATGTCATTCTAGGTATGGACTGGCTTCATGCCTATTATGCCTTAGTCGATTGCAGAACTCGAGTTGTTAAGTTTTAGTTTCCTAATAAGCCAGTTATAAATGGGAGGAGTAGTTCAGCAGTGCCTAAGGGTCATTTTATTTCGTACCTTAAGGCGAGAAAGTTAGTTTCCAAGGGGTGTGTCTATCACTTAGTCCGAGTTAATGACTCTAGTGTTGAGATACCTCCTATTCAGTCAGTTACAGTAGTAAGAGAGTTTCAAGAAGTCTTTCTAGATGATCATCTCGGAGTCCCTTCTGAGAGAAAAATACACTTATGTATAGATATTCTTCCCGATACTCGTCCTATCTCTATTCCACCATATAGAATGACACCAGCAGAGTTAAAAGAGAAGTTGAAAGATCTTCTTGAGAAGGGTTTTATTCGACCAAGTGTCTCACCTTGGGGCACTATCATCAGTTGAACAAGGTTACTATCAAGAATAAGTATCCTCTTCCGAGAATTGATGATCTTTTCAATCAACTTCAGGATGACACTTGTTTTTTTAGATAGACCTCATATCAGGCTATCATCAATTGAGAGTAAGAGAAAGTGATATCCCTAAGACAGCATTCAGGACCCGTTATGGTCAATATGTGTTTTCAGTCATGTCGTTTGGTTTGACTAATGCGCCTACAATGTTCATGGAACTTATGCATAGAGTATCAAGCCTTATTTAGATATGTTTGTTATCGTATTCATTGATGACGTTTTAATCTTTTCAAGGAATGAGGAGGATCATGCTAGTCATCTCAGAGTAGTTCTCCAAAATCTAAAGGATAGAGAGTTGTATGTTAAGTTCTGTAAGTGTGAGTTCTAGCTTGATTCTGTGGCATTCTTATGTCATATTGTGTGCAGTGATGGAATTCGATTTGACTAAGTTGACTCAGAAAATAGTGCAGTTTCAATGGTCTGAAGCTTGTGAGAAAAGCTTTCAAGAATTGAAAACTAGGTTGACTAATGGCCCAGTATTGACCTTACCAGAAGGTACACAAGGTTTTGTGGTATATTGTGATGCGTCCAGAGTTGGGTTGGGTTGTGTGTTAATGCAGAATGGAAAAGTTATAGCTTATGCCTCCAGACAACTTAAGGTTCAAGAGAAGAATTACCCAACCCATTATCTAGGGTTGGCTGCTGTAGTATTCGCTTTGAAGATATGGCGTCACTATCTTTATGGTGTTCATGTGGATGTGTTCACCGATCATAAGAGCCTTCAGCATGTGTTTAGTCAGAAAGAGCTCATTCTTAGAAAGATGAGGTGGTTGGAGTTACTCAAGATTATGATATGAGTATTCTCTATCACCCAGGTAAGGCTAATGTTGTCGTTGATGTTTTGAGTAGATTGTCTATGGGTAGTACCGCCCATTTTGTGGAAGACAATAAAGCAAAAGAAAAAGATATGCATAGACTTACACGATTAGGAGTTTGACTAAGGGATTCCAATAAAGGAGAAGTAGTGGTGATGAATGGGGCTGAATCGTCACTAGTGTCTGAAATAAAAGAGAAAAAAGACCAATATCCTATTTTTCTTGAATTGAAGGAAAATGTTCATAAGAAAAAAGTGATGGCTTTTGAACAAGGGGGAGATCGTGTATTGATGTATCAAGGTAGATTATGTGTACCAAAGGTGGACTAACTCCAAGAGAGGATCATGGAGGAAGCTCATGGCTCTATATATTCTATCCATCCGGGTTCCACAAAGATGTATCGTGACTTGAGAGAAGTTTATTTGTGGAGTAGTATGAAGAAGGGTACTGCAGAGTTTGTTGCTAAGTGTCTGAATTGCAACAAGTCAAGGTAGAGCACCAGAGGCCCGGTGTTATGGCTCAGAAAATAGAGATTCCAGAATGAAAGTGGGAGATGATCAAGATGGATTTTATTACAGGTTTACCACGGTGTCGCAGGCAACATGATTCGATTTGGGTGATTGTAGATCGAATGAGTAAATCAGCCTATTTCTTACCGGTAAAGACTACCCATTCAGCAGAAGATTATGCTAAGTTATATATTGAAGAGGTAATCAGACCTCACGGAGTTCCGGTGTCCATTATTTCATATAAATGTGTACAATTTATTGCACAATTTTGGAAGTCATTCAAGAAAGGTTTGGGTTCAAAGGTAAATTTGAGTACTACTTTTCATCCACAAACTGATGGTAAAGCAAAGCGCACAATTCAGACTTTAGAGGGTATGTTGAGGGCGTGTGTGATCAATTTCAAAGCTAATTGGGATGATCACTTACCTCTCATAGAGTTTGCTTATAACAATAGTTACCACTCTAGCATCCAAATGGCTCCTTATGAGGCTCTTTATGGGAGAAGATGCAGATCTCCTATTGGATGGTTTGAAGTTGGTGAAGCTGGGTTGATAGGACCATACTTTGTTCATCAGGCTATGGAGAAGGTGAAAGTTATTCAAAAAAGGTTGAAAATAGCACAAAGTCGTCAAAAATCCTACACTGATGTTAGGAGAAGAGACTTAGAGTTTGAAGTAGATGATTGAGTTTATTTGGATGTTTCACCCATGAATGGTGTTATGAGATTTGGTAAGAAGGGGAAGCCTAGTCCCCGGTATATTGGTTGTTACAGAATATCCAAAGGATTGGTAATGTAGCTTATGAGTTTGAGCTACTGCAAGAGTTAGCAGCTATTCATCCAGTGTTTCACATTTATATGTTGAAAAAGTGTATGAGTGATCCTTCACTTATTATACCTACTGAAGATATTGGTATTAAGGATAACTTATCTTACGAGGAGATTCCCGTTCACATTCTAGACCGTCAGATTCACAAATTGAGAACCAAGGAAGTAGCATTAGTCAAGGTTCTGTGGAGAAATCAGTTTGTTGAGGAAGCAACATGGGAGGCTGAGGAAGATATGAAGAAGAGATATACACATATCTTTGAGTCCAGAGAAATTCCATATAGAGGTACTAATTCTCTTCTTAGTACTCTTTAATTGATATACTGAATGTGTTAGATTTGCATGTTGGGTGTTTGAGTTGGGTGTTAGATGACACCACCCTTAGTGCTACTTAGAATAATCTCATTCGAGAACGAATGTTTCCAAGGGAGAGATATTGTAACACCTCGGTGATTCAAAGAACTAGAATTAGAAAGAACTATTTTGGAAAGAATAAAAGTTGGAAATGTTGGCAAATTATTCTAAGTATGAGTTTTGGGTCAACTTCAAACGACCATAACTTTTATTACAGGATGATTTAGGTGGCCTATAAAATATCAAATGAATGGTATTGGAATCCTCTTTCCAACGCCACCTAGTTTGCTAATTTTCTAGCTCATATGAGGGAGATATGCCCATTTGAAGTCGGGCTATCTAGATAAGGAAAGTTACCCAGATTTAAGAGGGGTATTTTGGTATTTTCCTTACCCAATTAAGTTATTTCATTTTTAGTAATTAATTAGGGATCTACACTGATTTGGTTCAGTTTACGCAATTAGAATTCACGCTAGGGTTTTAGAAAAAAGAACTCAAGAGGAGAAAGAAGGAGAAAAGGTCAAGATTTCGTCAAGTTCTTGAGGTTTCGTTGCGGATTTCGCCAAGGGTTTAATCCCAAATAGGTATGTGAGTTCACATAGCGTTGGGTTCGTTCACGCACGCGTCAATCATGTTAAGTTCAGCATAATATAATCTTAAAAAGTTGAAGAGTTAATATTCTTGATTTGTGATCTTGAATTTGCTTTCGTTCTTAAATTAGGATGGGATTGATGAGTTTCTTGAGAAAATCGTATCGATTTTAAGAGTTGTTTTTTAGTAGGTTCTTGTGTACATGTATTGGGTAACTGAATCTAAAGAGAAATTAAGAAAAAGAATCAATTTTAGTCGAATTAAGATAAGAAAACAAGTTGAAAAATTCGTCAGAATCACCTGGGGAAGGAATGGCACGGTGCGCCCCAGATGCTCCAGCGGGTCTGGAGTGGCATGCCAGTAGTACACCATTTTGGGTTCTTTGAACTTTAGAGGTTGGCGCCCCACGCCAGCAGTGTGCCAGGGTCGCCTGCCCCCATCCTTTTTTTGTCATTTAGCTCGTCTGAGTCCTTCTAAAGTGTACTAACACTTCCGATCGATTCTAACTACTCTAAATGACTTCTAAACATCTAGAAATAATCCATAAACATGAATCATAACCTTGAATTCATAAATTCAAATTCAAGGTAGAGCTAAGAGTCAAGTCTTGAGATTCTTCGAGTCGTTTCAAAAAGTCTTTTACAATTGTTTTAAACTTGTTTTAAGAATTGAGCATTGATTTGAGTAAGAGTACGAGTAAATTTCATTTTCTTAAAAATGATATATGGGAAAAGTATTCCCAAAGAGTAAATGTTTTCACATTTAAGATGAGAGGAAAGACCGATTTACAAAAGAGCTTTTGAGCTAGTTTCTTAGTGTCATCTCTTTTAAGAGAAAGAGTTTTGAGTAATAATCTCAAACCATAGAGAAGTTATATTTTTAATCATATGAGCTAGTTACATTTTGGGAGTAGTATTGCGCACCGATATGGGGACGAGTTCAGATAATTCAACGTCTCCATAAACCGTTTAGTCAACATTGGTAGAAAGGGTCATAGTTTATAGATGATTCTTTAATGCTTTTAGCATAGACTAGTGGATCCACTTAGTAGTAGGTTCTATACCCAGGCAAAGTATAGGGCCTGGAAGCGTTAGGCAAGACGTTGTATCATCACATAGCTCATAGTGATGGTTGTCGGTTAGAGAATCTCCCACAGAGTTACTTGTATTTTCATATACAAACTAAGTTATTGTTGTGTTTTTTTCAAAACACTGAGTTGTTATCTACATGTTTTAAAGCTTTTCTTTATATTGCATTTATATCACTGCCTTATATTGAAATGAGTTGAGTTGAGTTGAGACGAGGTAAATTTTCTTCAGTTCCATTTCAAGCTTATGTCTGTTTTACAATTCCCCTCACATTCTCGTACATTCCATGTAATGACGCCATTTGGCCTGCATCTTTTATGATGCAAATACAGGTAACGAGAATCAGCATCCAGTGTTTTGTTGACCTAGTTGAGATTTAGAGTTGTTGGTGAGCCTCCTTGCTTCTGGGGAATCCCTTTTATTTGCTTTATCATTATAGTTTGTTAGGATGTCGTGGGTCTTACCCGACATCCATCTTATTAGTAGAGGCTTCATAGATAGTTAGATCTTGTTAGTTCATGAGTCTTTTCATTTTCATTCAGTTATGTTGAGATTTGAGTTTCCACTTTGGCTAGTTGAATGTTTATATGTAAACTATTCTAAGTTATCATTTGAGTTACAGCTTACTTTTAAAGTGTTTTTATTATGAGTAAGTATTCTGCTAAGAGTTAAGTCAGGCCAAGGGTTTGATTGGGGCCAACAATGGTTCTCGAGTGTCGGTCACATCCAGGGTGTAGGCTCGGGGCGTTACATAAACGAATGAAAATGAAAAGACTCATGAACTGGTGTCTGTCTATCTATCTATGAAGCCTCTAATACTATGACGGATGATGGGACAAGACCCCCGATCATCCTAACAAAAGTGAAATGATAAAACATAATAGAGGTATCATACGGAAGCAAGGAGGCTCACCAAATAAATCTGAAACTCGACCAAATCAACAAAGTGTTGGATGCTGATCCTGATTACCTGTACCTGCATCATAAAATGATGCACGCCAAATGGCGTCAGTACATTGAATGTACGAGCATTCGAGGGGAATTTTAAAACAAGACATAAACTTGAAATGGAATTGGAGAAACATTTACCTCGTCTAAACTCAACTCAACTCACTTCAATATAAGGTAGTGATAAAGATGCAATATAAAGAAAAGCTTTTAAAACAGTAGATAGAAACTCAATGTATTAAAAAATACAATAATAACTTGGTTTTGTATATAAAAAATACAAGTAACTCTATGGAGATTCTCTAACCGACAACCATCACTATGAGCTATGTGATGATACACCGTCTAGCCCACGCTGCCAAAACTGTCGTATACTTTGCTGGGGTATATATAGAACCTACTACTAAGTGGATTCACTAGTCTATGCTAAAAAACATTAAGGAATCATCTAAAGAGTATGGCCCTTTCTACCCACGTTGGCTACATGGTTTATGGAGACTTTGAGTTATCTGAACTCGTCCCATATTGGTGCTCAATACTGCTCCCAAAATGTAACTAACTCATATGTTTAAAACATAACTCTTTCTGTGGTTTGAGATTATTACTCAAAAAATCTTTCTCTTAAAGTGATGGTACTAAAACTGCTCATGAAAACTCTTTTTGAAATCGGGTTTCTCCTCATCTTAAATGTGAAAACATTTACTCTTAGGAGTACTTAGTTCCCATATATCATTTTAAATAAAATGAACTCAGCTCTACTCTTCCTCAAACTCAATGCTTAAGTCTTAAAACAAGTTTTAAATGATTGTAAAAAACTTTTTGAAAAGACTCGAAGAACTCTCTAGACTTAACTCGTAACTCTACCTTGAATTAGAATTATGAATTCAAAGTTAAGATTTATGACAGGAAGGATGTCATTATGATTTAATGAGTTTCAGTAGTTAATCATGAAAAATGGTTGAAAAACACTGTCTGGGGAGCAAGTCCGCGACGCGAAGATGATTTATAATATTTGGTCGCTAAAAAGTTTTGACACAGTGGACTCTACGTTCTCTCCGCAACGCGGAGAGGAAAGTTTCACTTCTAAGGAACAAGTCCGCGTCGCGGACCTAGTACTTTATTTTCTGCCCAATCTTTTCTTACTAGCTTTTCGACTCTAATTCGCCTAGAAATGAATGGTTTCTTTTCTAATCACTTAAATTCGAATACTCAAAATATGTACACGATAATATACTCCACCTTAATTCACTAACTTTTATCTCAAGAACTCATCCTATCCATCCTAATTCAAGAACAAAAATAATACTTTCAAGAAACAATCAAGAACTCAAATTCTTCAACTTCAAGAATGAAACTTCGCTGAAAATTACACGTTTGGCGTGTGGGTGAAAGAATCTAACACTATGAGAAACTCACATACCTCTTAGGGATCAAACCCTTGGTGAAATCCGCAACCAAAAATCTCAAGAACTCGACGAACGCTTGACTTTTCTCCTCTTTTTCTCCTCTCTTCTCTTCTTGAACTCTTTTCTAAAACCATAGTGTAAATTAGGATTGTGAAACTGAACCAAATAAGTTTAGACCCCTAATTATTTACTAAAATCACTTAAATCTGATTGGGTAAGGAAAATACAAAAATACCCCTCATATTTTTGGGTAACTTTCCTAAACTAGACAACTTGACTTCAAAAGTGCATATCTCTCTCATACGAGCTAAAAAATTAGCAAACGCAGTGGCGTTGGAAAGATTATTCCAAGACCTTTCATTTGATATCTTATGGGCCACCTAACTCATCATGTACGGAAAGTTATGGTCGTTTGAAAACCCTAAACTCATACTTAGCATAACTTGCCAAAATTTTCAATTTTTACTCTTCCCAAAATAGTTCTTTCTGATTCTAGTTCTTTCAAATACCGAGGTGTTACATTTTCTTTGTTATTTTAGTTTAATATTTTTCTTTTATATATAACAGTCTAGAAAATCACCAAAATAATCAATGTTTTATTTTGGTTCTTAATGTATTTCACTGGATTGATATGGTTCTTAATGTATCATAAAAGTATAATATTGGTCAATAATCTATTTCACTTGGTTGAAATGGTTCTTAATAGATAACAAAAGGTGTAGTGTTGGGTTTGGTCCTTTATATTATAAATCTACATATTTATCAAAATGTAAAATTTTAATTTAACTAGGACAGATTGGACACTATGTGGCTAACAAAATTCACAATTGTTGTCTTCTTTAGCTTCAAAAAACTGTTTTCTCTACTTTCTCCAACAAAATTTATTATGTTTCTCTTTTCTAAAATATTATTCCATCGACCTATAACAAAAAAAAAATGATGAATTTTGTTAGCCACATAGTGTCCATAGTTAAATTTAATACTTTTTTTTATAAATATGTTAGGTTTAAGGTAAAATGATCAAAATGAACACATTTTGTTTTGCATTACGGACTATTTCAATCAAGTGAAATTTATTAAGGATCAAAATGAACACATCTATATATATTTATATAAAGAGGAATGTTAGACTTGCTGATGTGCCATGCCTCTAATAGCTAGAAACATATTTATCTTTTTTTGTGATTTTTATGAATTTTTTTCATTGTCTTTAAGATTTGAAGGTAATATTTAGAAAATATCATAGCCATTATGATTATTCAATTAAACGTACAGTGAATACGTGTTAATTATTCAGCTATTTTTCACCTCCTACGTTTTTATTCTCCTTTCTGAAGTTTTTTTTTACATTTCTTTCTAGTGGTTAACTAAATTATTTAAAAAGTCACACAAAATAAATGCTTATTTAAAGTCCACATATGAATAATCAATTAATAAGAACCATCAAATTCCGTTCTCAGCCCAATTAATCCATTCATAAAACCTTTAAATTCATCCTTTCCCACTTCAGATTTTGTGCTTTTTTTATTTTTATTTTCTAGCCTTAAAATTTGGCATAAATTAGAGATAATTCATTATTTTGTTCACCATTAACACCATTAATATATATTTTTCTTAAAACCCTTCTCTATTTTTTCTTAAAGATACAATTAAAACACTTAATACCAATGTAAGTTACAATTTTATTGATTACTATAATATTACTCTTTTAATTCATGTTATTCAATAAAGCTACAAATTTGTTGATTACTATAAATACTAGAGCATATCATCTTCATCAATGTAAAGTATTCTTCTTCTTTTTTCTTTCTTTCTTGATTATATTTATATTATAGTAAATCACTTTGTTTATGCCTAATTTTATATTATATAGATTATTTTTCATTACCTTTCACTATATGACAATGTTAAAAATTCAAATTTAAAGTCAAACTTGATGAGTATGATATCTAATTTATGCTTCTTCTTCTTCTTTTCTTCATTTTAGTTTGTTTGATATCTCTTATTTATAATGTTCTTTCTTATTTATTTATTTATTTATTTTTACAGTGTGGAATATAAGATGAGCATATGACAATGTTAAGAATTCAAATTCAAACAGGATGAGTACGATATCGAATTTATGTTATTTTTTTTGTGAATACTTTTTATTGTTTCACTAAGGAAAAGTGAAAGATAAGAGATGAGCATATATGATAATATTTGAGATTTAAGTTTGATGAACACACTATAATTATTAATATATGCAACTTTTGTTACTCTTCTCGATTACTCTTTTAAATGTTATAAAATTTGCAATGATAATATTAATTCAAAAGTAGTAATTTCACATTTTGTTTATCAGGATTAATTTTTTTAAAGAAATTAGTTATGATCTACTAAAGTCATAATTTGATTTACAAATTGAAAGAAAAGTAAGATTATCTTCATGCTTTGAAGGCACATAACAACTTGAGAAGGTGTGGTTATTTTCCTCATCTCAAAATAATTAATATAATTTATGTGCATATGCTACAATAATATATATATATATATATATATATATATATAAAAGGGACTCAATTTTCATGCTATAAGCATTTTGATAAAGTTTATTTAAAAAGCCCTCCTCAAATTTGCTATATTCATTTTAATAAAGTGTAAAAAATCATTTTTCGTAGCGGAAGGGGTAGTTGAGGAATTCATAAAAGTGGTAGTGTGGTAGGTGGTAGTGTGGTAGGTGAGTAATTTGTTTTAACCATTTTTATTATAATATTTTTTGTTAAGTGTCTTAATCTTGATATCTCTTTAATATTATTTTTTGGTAGTGCTAAATTCATGGTAATA
>JAJOOF010013790.1:0-13711 GCA_029582545.1 Solanum lignicaule | reverse complement strand
TGTAAATAGAATCAAAATTATTCATGTATAAATTTTATACAATGTTTGGTTGGTGTGTCTCCAATGTTGTATAAAAGTTATACATGTATTGATTTTATATGATGTTTGATTGTTTTTTTGTAATGCTACATAGCTAATACTTACATAACTTATGAAGAAATTTATGTATAATTTTATGCGGGGTAGAAGGTGGAATAAATTATGAGGGTATTAGTTATACATGAATTAAAATAATAAAATTACATATTTACCCTTAATTTGTTTACTTACTTATTTGTTTGTAAATAATAACATATATTAATTTACAAAATTAAGGAGTTATATCTTTTCATTTTTTAGAAAAGGACTTGGTCTATTTCTGTAACTTGCAGTTACGTTATTTATATTCGCCCACCGCCCCCCCGCCCCCCCCCCCCAAACACACACACAACCACCCAAAAAAATAATCCTGAACGATCCCCTGGGGTGATTTTTTAGTTTCGTCGTTTTTACACCCCCACCCCACCCCGAGGGATTGTTGCATTTTATTTATTTTGGATACTGCTTGTTTGTAAGTAGAGCTGTCAAAAAGAGTCGGCCTAGCCCCACCCGATCCAAGCCTCGCAGCCAAGAAATTTGAAGGGCTAGGGCGGACTGGCCCTTCATTTGGTAGGGCCTAAAAATGCTCAGCCCAACCCAATCCTAGAAGGGCCGAGGGCTGGGGCGGGCTAGCCCTTCTTTTTATTTTTATTTTTATTTTTTGTTTTCAAACTTGTAATTCTATAACATCAAGAAAATGAAAAGATATTCTAATCAAATATGGCAAACAATGGTGTTATTTCAATAACACTAGCAAAAATTTAGTTTAATTAGCATGTATCCAGGGCCGTCTTAACCACTAGGCCACTAAAGTCATCGCTTGGGGCCCCATATTTTTTGGATCGTCCATTTAAAAAAAAAAGTACTTAAACATATTATTAAAAAGTTATATTAATTTTTTGGAAAAAAAAACGTGTAAGAGGTTTTATAGTTTTTCTTGAAAAATTGTAATTGTTGATATTCTTAAGTATATATAAATTGTTTTAATTATTATTAAAATTTATTCAATTTTAATATGTCAACTAGAAAACATGATTTTGAATTTGCAAAAAGAGAGAAAACTTGAAAAATTAAATAAATCTTAAAAAAGAGCCCTTGATAGATTTTTAACAAATAATAAATATTTCGAATAAAAAATATTGGAGGATGTTCTTCAAATGAACAAGCTACCAATAGAATTGAGTTAGATGATAATAATATCCAAGAATAAAATCTAGATGATAATAATATCCAAGAATAAAATCTAGAAGAAGTTAGTGAAAATGTGACATTGTTCCCGATATCAAGAACTCCTAAATAATTTAAATAGTTACATCCCTAAAAATATATATGATCCAAGTCAATGGAATAATGTAGATACAAAATTGAGAGATTTATTAGTAGAAAAGGGACCATTTAGAATGACTGATATAAATTTTCCACAAGATAAATACGTACGACATTTTTCTACAACACGCTATATTCAAAAATTGGTAAACGGAGAAAAGCATGAAAGAAAATGATTAATCTACTCTAAAGATTTACATAAATTTTTTTGTTTTTGTTGTAAATTATTTAGCACAACTTCTATTATTTGTAATAGTAAACTAGCTAGTGAAGGTAGTAATGAGTGGAGAAATCTTAGTGTTAAGCTCACAGTCCATGAAGTAAACAATGAACATATTATTAATAATATGAGCTCGTGTATTGATTTAGAAATGAGATTGCATTATAAAACAATTGATAAAGTTGTGCAAGAGCAAATTGATAGAGATAACGTGCAATGGAAAAATGTATTGTCAAGAATTATTGACGTGATCAAAACTCTTTGGAAAAATAATTTAGCATTTAGGGGAACAAATGGAAAGATCTATCAAGAAAGTAAAGGTAATTTTTAAAGCCTAATTGAAATGATTAATAAATTTGATCCAGCTATGCAAGAACATATTTGAATGATAAGCATGACGAAATTCATAGTCATTATCTTGGACATAATATACAAAGTGAATTATAAAACTTATTGGCAAGTGAAGTCAAGAATAAAATTATTAAAGAGATTAAAGAAACAAAATACTTCTCAAAATATTAGGGCCTCTCTTTAATGTTTGGCTTTAGGCCCCCAATCTAGTTGAGTCGGCCTTGCATGTATCTCGTATACCATATATGCGAGTGAGATAAAAGAGTGACAAGCAAGATAGGAGGGAGGCGAGGGCACGAGATTTGTATGTGTATCCTAGATACATGTGAATCTACTTTGATAGAATGTATATAGAATAAATTAACCTAATTTTGAGTCCATATATTCCGAGATACATGTATCTGGGTACGAAGATTCATAATATTACAACACAACATGTAATTAAATTATTAGTTTATATACTAGTAAGATTATTGTAAATTACAAAAGTTTTGACCCATGGGCCGACCCCGACCCAACCCCGATCAAGCCTCAAGGACCAAGGGCTTATATAGGTCGGGCTTATAAGCCCTAGTTTTAAATGGGGCTTGAAAAATCCTATCTCAACCCTACCCCAATAATGGGTAGGGTTG
Source organism: Solanum lignicaule (assembly GCA_029582545.1). Taxonomy (NCBI): domain Eukaryota; kingdom Viridiplantae; phylum Streptophyta; class Magnoliopsida; order Solanales; family Solanaceae; genus Solanum; species Solanum lignicaule. Next base: position 11,104 of record JAJOOF010013790.1, on the reverse strand, counting down.
GGCCGGCCCATGGGCTAATCCCATTTTGACGGCTTGATTTATAAGCATGGATGTTATAATTTTTTATTTTTTAAAAAAAAAGTATATTAATTTACAATAAATTAAATAATCAATAAGTAATAATTTATGTAATATAATTTCTACATAACTAAATCCCACATAAATAATATCTACGTAGCTAATATTTGTATAATTAATATTTACATAACTAATACCTACATAACTAATACCTGCATAACTAATACCTACATAACTAATACCTGCATAACTAATACCTACATAATTAATACTTGCATAACTAATACCTACATAACTAATACCTGCATAACTTTAACCAGTAACCAAACGGCCCCCTAGTTTATCATTTTGTACTTGTAAAAGATCTTTTCTATTATCCTATCAGGATTCAGGAAAAAGAAGAATGTTTTTATATGAAAGTACATTTTATTTTAAGGAAATAAAAATTGTTGGTTGATATTATGGTTCCAAAAGAAACAAAAGTGATATTATTAAATAATTTGCCAAATATGAATGACTATTCAAAGAATTTACTAATTTTTTTAGGGGAAATTATGTTGTTAAGCAAACTTATACTACTTAATTAGTCATCATAGATATAGTTTGCTATAATTACCGATCGCGACTAATATTAACCATTAATTATATGGGCTGACTTCGAATTTGTATAATTCATCACATTTGTATAGTTCACAACTAACAATTCTTCGTTTGATTTGTATTTGTATATGATGATGATTTCCTTTGGTTTTTCAGTTTTATTACCATATACATTCAATCTTTTTTTTGTATAACATTTTAAAGTTTGTATAAACGTGTAGTTTTTGGATTTTGTATAATATAATTTATATAATGTAATTTGTCTAATATAATTTGTATAACAATTTAAAGTTTATATGTTTATGTTTGTATCAATTCGTTATTTCGAGTTTTATCATATTTGTATAATTTCAGACTTTGTATTACTCAATTATACAAAAACACGTGAATTATACAACGTACCCGTAAATTATGCAAACGAGATGTGAATTATACAAATTGTTGCCCTCTCTCGCTCACCTCTCTCCTCACTCTCTCAATCTCGCTCGCCTCTCTCTTCTCTCTCCCAATCTCGTTCTCCTCTCTCCTCCCTCTCCCAATATCGTTCGTCAAATATACAAATACATATGTATATCAGTTGTATATCAGAGGCGTATCCAATGAGGGGTCACCGGGTTCACGGGAACCCATGCTTCCCTCTCGAGATCATATATAGTAGTGTTATATTTTTGAAAAATATTGAAATATAGATGTGTGAACCCATACTTGGAGTATCATATAATGTGATGATGACTGGGTGCACCTCTCTACGTGAGGTTAGAAATTTGAATTTTATATTTATCTTGTTTTATTTTTCTTTGTAAAATTAGATAACACCTCTCTAAATGGTTATTGGTAACAATTTTGACATTTTAATTAGTTTTGGACCTATAATATTAATTTTTGGTTTTCAGTAATAAGAACCTATATGTCCAACAGATCAAATTTATATCTTAGATCAATCTTTTTGTAATAATGCACCCATCATCCCGAAATCCTGGATTCGCCTCTGTTGTATATATACAATTATCTAACCGATATACATATACAATTCACCTCTCTCCCGCTCTCGGTATTTTGTTGCTCGCTTCTCTTCTCCATCTCCCAATCTCGATCACCACTCTCCTCCCTATAACATGTAGTTACGAATCGTAATTAGAAAACTATAGCTATGGAGCATAATTAAACTATTTTTGAGTAGCTATATGCGAAAGTTCTTTTTTTTTTTATGGGAAAAAAGTTTGATATACCCCTCAATTTTGTCATTTAGAACTTATATATCTCTCGTTACAAAAGTGGATCACATATACCTTATCGTTATAAAACCTGTCACATATACCATACCGTTACAAAAGTGGAAAAAATAATTTTAAGTTATTTGTTTAAGGGGAATTTTCGCAAATAGCCACTATAATAAACTTAATTATGCTCCATAGCTATAGTTTGAATATTTACGGGCCGTAGCTACAGTTTATGTTGTCTCGTTTGTATAATTCGCGGGTTTGTATAATTTGCGGGTACGTTTGTATAATTGAGTTGTTTTTTTGTATATACTCGAAATAACGAATTTATACAAACACAAACATCTGAACTTTAAACAGTTATACAAATTATATGATACACAAAAGTTATACAAATTATATTATACGAATTTCGAAAATACAAACATGCGAATCATACAAATTCAAAACCCCAGCCCACGTAATTATCACTGAATGTTGGTCGCGAGTGGTAATTAACTAAAACTATAGCTATAATGCATAATTAACTAGTATATGTTTGTTTAACCATGTAATTTTTCCTTTTTTAATTGTTAATGTTTTAAAAAATCACGTATTTGATCTTTTTCACACATACCTTAATTTTTGACTTCTCTGATTATTATCATTTGAGTTTTTATTTATTTTATTTTTCTTTAATTATTTAGTGTAAAAACAAGAGAAATAAAAAGAAAGAAGTGTGAATGAAAGCAGATTAAAAAGTAAGAAAAACTTAAAATTATTTTTTTACGGCTATATTATAATTTAGTTATTATATTTGTAAAAAAGATTTTGAGGCATCTATAATACATTCTACAAAAAAATAAGTGAAAAGAATAAATTTGATCATCAAAATAATAAATTCAAATTGGTTGATGAATACAAATAGTAAAAAAAAAAATGTGCGAGAAGGATCAAATACAACCCTACATGAATTATTTTATTTTTTTAAATAAAAAATAATTTTAAATTAATATTTTTCATTTCAATTAGAGAAAAATGTATTTATGAGCAATTTGTTTAACAATATAATATATACGAAGCCATTTCACAACAAAGATATATCACCTCTAAACAACAAATCGAAGGGTATACAAGTTTTTTTTTAAAAATTTAATAATCTCGCAAAGTTCAATGAAGTTTACTACTACTATATTTTATACTAATATTTATTTTTTTAAAAATTGATAAAATATTAATTTATTGTTAATTTTCTTTTTTGGTAAAAATCAATTTATGAAACACAAACATTTAATTTTTTTTAAGAAGCTTGTCAAAAAAAAGAAGAAGCTAGTACTATTTTTTTTGAGAGTACATTTATTATCTACTTTTATTAATTTAACGCCATTTTCTACTGTCGTCTTCTTTGTTCTTCCGTCTGTGCACAAAAAAGGGCGAGAATCAAAGGCCATCCTCAACATCACTCAGGTATTGATTCTGCCATTGCTGAGATTATAGTTAGGGTTTTCCTAAATCTTCCATTTTGCTTGAATTGTCTGTTCTTCATATCAATCTCTTAACCACAGATCTGAAAACTTTGACCATCTGATTCCTTCATATCTGAATTTATTTGAGCAACTTCACAAATAGTGCTTATCGTTGTTGTTAGTTTCATTTCGCACGAATTTATTGTTTCTAGGTTGTGTTCCCTGGAAGAAACAGAAAATAAGTCAAATGAGAAAGTGAAAACATCTGTGTTAAGGGATATGACGATTAAGTAGTTAAAAGTAAGCATATTTTTAACCAAAAAAAATGAACTTGAATCAGAAAACGCTCGGCCATTAGCTCGAAAATGGGGAAGCAGAAGGAAAGTACTGCTATGGAAATTGAGGATCAGAGTTCTATTCCTTCTGATCAGATCAGCAACCTTAAGTTCTCTGTCAATGGTACTCTCTCTCTCTCCCTCCTCAAAGGCTTATCCGCTGGTTCCTTTTTCCAATTGCATTGAAAATTGTGGAGATTTCACTGAATTTAGGTACATTTTGTAGTGTTACAGCTTTTAAAAGCTGCTCAAATGCAGCATGGATTGAGATTCGGTGATTATGCTCGTTACAGGTGCTATTCCGACGCATCCATGTTCCTCAAGACAATTAAATAAGTGATTTAGGTGTGATTTGTTTTTGAGTGATTTTGGTGTTAAAGGTGTAAGAAATTTGGAATTTACAGGAGGTATTGTACGGCTCGATTAAGGAGATTGTATAAATCGCTCAAGTTCACTCACGGACGTTTGAAGTACACTAAGCGTTCAATTTCCGTAACTACGGTCACTGAAGTGAGGTGTGTGTATTTGTATTTTGTTTGACATGTTTTGTATGGCTAGTATTTGCTTGGTTTATAATTTAAGTAATAGATTAGTTGAAAATTTAGGGGTTCTTTTTTTGATTCTCTTGGTTTATAATTTTGAGTAATATGGTTATGTGTTTGAAGATTGTATTTACATATTACAACAACAAAAATTACCCATCATTCTCAAACTAATTAGGGTCAATTATATGAATTCTCTACATTTTGTTCAGTCCAAAATTTCACTCTTTTCTTTTTTAGATTATTGTGACCAGTGGTAAAGGCAAGATTTTCATTAAGGGGGTTCAAAATACGAAGAATTAACACACGAAGAAGTCGAAGGGGGTTCAACATCTATAATAATAATAATAATAATAATAATAATTTTAACCATGTATAAATAGTGTTGTTTTCTGCCGAAGGGTTCAAATAAACCCTGGACCCTTACTAGCTCCGCCTCTGATGGCGACGTCCGGGCCAGCTTGTGTGTCACTAAACTATTTCACCGCATACTTGCTAGCTCCCACTAGTAGAGTTACTTGTTAACTTTATCCACCCGGGTTTAGGCAATTGAAAAGAAATCACCTAGTGTTTCTCTATGGAGATTTCAATCCTAGTCTCTGTTAACTTTATCCACCCGGGTTTAGGCAATTGAAAAGAAATCACCTAGTGTTTCTCTATGGAGACTTCAATCCTAGTCTCACATGTTTTTCATCCCACTTCATTGACCTCTAGACTACACTTATTACTAAAATGATACATATTTAACCGTACTAAAAAAAGGATCAATTGAAACGTAGGCATTGCCTAGTGAAGGTTTGTCAGACTCAGAGAAGGGAAAAAAGAGAGGGAGTAGAAGAGTTTCTACTGTATTGGATTATTTTATTCAACAATTGTATGTTTGCAAGTCTAAAGTTCTAATTTGTGAAATTGTTTGATGTTGATCAAGCTATCATGACGCCCTTTTTGGAGCGGTTGGGTGCATTTCTTGAATTAATTTCTACAAAGTTGACATGTTAAAGATCTAGTTCCTTGAAGAAGTATAAAGAGAGAAGTGTTATACTTCTTTTTGTAGTGTGATCTATACTTTCTGCGGATATTGTAGTCTATTGAGTTATGCACAATCTACTCTGCCTAATATGAGTCATATTTTCTTTCTTATCTCTTGAATGTACAAAGTTGATTAATGCTTAACAATCTCAATGATTTACGCTTGTTGTAGGTTTCTTCACTTGGTTCTCTATACAGCTGAAAGAGCTTGGAGTCATGTTATGGAAAAGAAAACATTGCCTGATGGACCAAATGCACGCCAAAGAAGTTATCTGATTGGTCGGTTGAGAAAGGCGGTTAAATGGGCTAGTCTTTTCCAGGAATTATGTTCCATCAAGGGAGATTCAAGAACATCTTTAGAAGCGGAGGTATGCTTTTCTTGTGTCATGATTCTCATATACATGGCAATGTGTTTGCTCATGAGAGCATTTGATTTTAGTCATTAGCCTAAACCTTCGTTCATTTCGACCCCTGAGGTGCTGCCAGAGGTGTTGAGTTGTTGATCTTCTCAAAATGCTTTTTCCTTGCTATACTTGAAGTCTCTTTGTTCATTTTTCTTTTGATTAGGATGATCTTTCTGAAATACATGAAGTCAGGGAAAGGAAACTCATGCCACTAATGGATAAAAGTGTAGTGGTGGCAGGAAAGTCATTGGGTCCTTCAGAATAACCATGTTATAGATTTTGGTTGATTTGCTTGATTAACATGTTAATATCTGATGACTTCAAATTATTATGAAAGAAACAGATTCTTCTGTGACTTATTTCTCTATTTACCTTTCAAACTTCGCTTTTGTCAGTGCTAAAACTGAATTTACTTCACTCGCAAGGGTGACCGATTTGGTTGAGTAGGGGATCTCCCAAATGGGGGCATCAGGTTCGAAACCCCCTGCATTCTTTCTTGGTCTAGCTCGTCGCACGGGGTCTGCCTAGCGCGGTTTTCCTCTCGTGTTGTTTTTGCCTATATGGATTTCTTTGCTTCTATTCTGTTTTAATCTTAGTTAAGTTGTCAGTGATTCCGATAAATTGTAGATCGTTTGAGACAATTTTTTCTTTGTGGTTTTAGTTTTACCTTGTGGTGCACCTATAAGTGGATAAAACCCAAACAAATAATATTACTATGAAGATTCATCAAAGTATAACTATTTTTCAAATACTGACCGCACTTACCACAATCATCTTTAATTTCTTAATGGAACTGGCTTTGAAGCTTACATCGTGGAGTTGTCTTGTACTTGCTAATGACTTCATAAATTGAGTAAGTTTCTAAGTGTTAGTATCCTTGTCTAGGTAGTAGCTTGTACTCTTGGAAGGATAAAACAAACTGACCCTAGTGACTTACTTGGATAGAAAGGATAAAAGCGAAGAAAAGAGCTTCATTTGGATGACAATTAGGGGGTCAAACTTGCTGCTGAAATTCTGAGGAAAAGAAAGATACCTATATTAACTGGTGTTATATGTGTAAATGCTCGAGAGAAAACTTGGTCCACTTGTAGCTACATTGAAAGGTTGTTAGTCAATTGTGGTGTACACGGGACAGTAGTGAATCTGTTCGACTATAGTCATTAATGTTGGCTATGGTCAAGGATGTGATATTTAGCTACTCTCACAGAAGATGAAAAAATGTAGATCCTTTTCTATCATTCCGGTTATAAAAAACGGTTTTAAAGTTGCCTATTTCCATTAATCTATCTGCCCTTTTTTTTTGGTAAAGACCATTAATCTATCTGCCCTTTTGTGTGGCTAATCATTTACCTGACCCGGTATATCAACTTTGTTTCCTTTATGAGAACTTTAGTACAATGTAAAATCTGTTTTAAGTTTATATAATTGGTAGTGCCTTTCTCCTTGCCTTTTGGCACCTTGCCTGTATATGTTGGTGGTAGAACAGAGAATCAAATGTAAAGAATCATATCATGTTGTTGATTCTCTACTTTCTAATGTACTACTTTTATGTGGGAGATTTTTGTATGATTAGTAAAATTATTTACCTTGTGAAAAAAACAGAGAATCAAACTTAGCAGATCTGCAAATTGTTGACATAGTTTTTTTCTTGTGGAGATTTTACATAAACAATAGTTAATTAATCTGAATCTATGAACACCCCAATCACTCTATTCCTTTTCTAATCACATCCTTTTAGCATTGTCATTATTTTCTTTCATTGCTCTTGTGTAGACGTGGTGTTTCATTTTGTGTTTGAATGCTTAAAGCGACTCAATATAGTTTTTAATTATTGACACAAATCTTCTAGAGTTTGCTTTTGTAGTGTGATTCAGCAATCTTGTTTCCTAATCTGCAGGCTTATGCTGCATACATGAAAGGGAGTTTATTGTTTGAAAAAGATCAAAATTGGGACGTTGCTCTAAAGTGTTTCAAAAGTGCCAGGTACTGTAGTCTTTATGGAGATGTATACTTGTCTATTGCTGACAGTATAATGGCCAGAATGTCTAGTTTGTTTCCAAATAATATCCACGGAGGAAGTTGTAGAATAATCTCTTCATTCTGCTCGCCATATCCGCTTCTTTTATTTGAATATACTATTGTTTCAACAAGGTCCTGAATTCTCGCTATCTCTTATTTGGATAGGGCTGTGTATGAGGAACTTGGAAAATATGGAGATCTAGAGAACCAAGTATTGTGCCGTGAGCGAGTTGAGGAACTAGAACCTAGTATCAGATATTGCTTACACAAGATTGGTGAGTCTAACTTACAAACTTCTGAACTCGTTTCCATCGGTGAAATTGAAGGGCCTGCACTGGACCTTTTCAAAGCGAAGTTGGAGGTGAGCTGTCATTTCTAAGTGTATTTACAATTTACCCCGATAAAATAAAAGTGTGTATGGCTTACAGGCACTATTTTTTTGTACGATAGTGCTTCCATTATACTCTGGGTGCTGTCTTTCTCAAGTTTTTTTTTTTTTTTTTAAAAGTGAGTTTGGTACAGTGTATAATATCACTCTCTTTTCTTTGTTAACAGGCTGCTATGGCAGAGGCAAGATCTCAGCAGGCTGCATCTATGACAGAATTTCATTGGCTTGGAAATAGATTTCCAATTTCAAATGCAAAGATACGGGTGTCCATCCTGAAAGGTATGTTTACTTTGATGCAAAAGGTAGCACTTTGAAAAACGCATCAATAGTCAACTTACTGGAGGTTCCAACATTAAGATTTTTTTGTCTCTTGAGTTTGGAATTGTTCCAGTCGACTATTTTGAACCAAATTTTGTTCCTTTAACCTAGTTTTAGATTTTGGTCTACATACTTGTGTTCTTTATTCAACAGAGCATTTCTAGGGAATTCCTTGATATTTTCCTCTTAGCTTTTGGATGTCTGTACTTGAAATTGAAATCCTTGTAGGCTGCAGAGCACTCTCTATGACCCTTGTGAGTTGTCTTCTAATGTTAATGATGTTAACAGTTGCAGATTTGCATGTCTAGTCCCAGCGACAGTGATGAGGAATATAACAGAGTATAAAATATGTAACAAGATGAGGCAAACCAAAAATTGTAAGGAATTGTCCACTAGGAATGCCATGTTATACAATGCAACAAGTCTGTTATCTTACAAAGAATGAAGTACACAGATGCATGTATTATACCTAAAAAAGTTTGCATCAACATTGTTGCTTTTGCAAACTTGAGTGGGAAATGAGAATTTTCACCGGTTTTAACTTAAGAGGCTCGTAATTTAGTTTTAAATTTCTCCTCATTTTCGCATCTCTAGTGAAATTCTCCATTTGTTCCATTTATGTGACACTTTTTCCTTATTAGTTTGTTCCAAAAAAAATGACATCTTTCTATACTTGGAAACAATTTGACTTTAAACTTCTCATTTTACCCTTAATGACACGCCTTTATAATCACAAAAATATCATTGCATTTATAAAACCACAAGATCTAAAAAAAATTTCTTTCTTATACTTTGTTCATAGTCGAACACTAACACATAAATTGAAATGGAGGGAGTAACTTTTAACCACTTTGTGTTTTGGTCAACTAATTGCATATTTGCATATCTTCCTTTAAAACATCATGCTGGTTTTAGCTTTATTTCAAGCTTATATTATACACTGTACCATTCAATCAGCCCAGGAACTGGAGAAAGATATCCATGGTTCAGCTGCTGATTCTCTTCCAGCAGAGAAGAAACTTGTGTTATATGACAAAATATTTGCAGCATATCACGAAGCCAGGAGCTGCATCCGGAATGACCTGGTGAGTGACTACTCCTTCTATTGCATTATAGTAGCTGGCTCTTGGAAATTTCAAGTTGATCTTGATATATATTGCATAAATCAAATTAAAGTCCTGAATTGGTTCATCTTATACACATGGTTTTTCTTCTAGGTTACGGCTGCTAATTCAGAAAATGTGAAGGATGAGTTAAGTGGACTGGATAAAGCCGTTGGTGCAATTTTAGGGCAGCGAACCATTGAGAGGAACCAGTTGCTAGTTAAAATAGCTAAAAGCAAGCTCAACAAGGTTCGTGATGATAAAAATGAAAAGGTCACGAAGCCAGAGGAGCTTGTTCGGCTGTATGATCTACTGTTACAGGTAAAATTATCGAGTGTTATTTTCTTATTACATTCTTAATCAGTGTATTTTAGATCAGAATTGGCAATATGACAAGGCTCACTCATATGGCTATTGGACTGCACTGTTAACTGCTTTCTCTGGTGCAGAATACTACTGATCTTTCTGATCTAGTTAGTTCTGGAAGAGATAGAAAAGTGGAAGAAGTTGCCTTAGGTGAAGAGTGTGAGCTGAGAAGTATGGCTTTCCGAGCAGAAAGGTTCGGCTATTATTACTTCATTAAGTGAAATGTTTTTTTTGAGCCAAGGGTCTATCGGATACAGTCTCTCTACCTCTCAAGGTAGAGGTAAGGTTTGTGTACATACTACCCTTCCCACTTGTGAGACTATACTGAGTATGTTGTTGTATTTTTTCTTTTATCATGTGATAGTTGAAAAAGTTTCTGGTGAGAAGAGGAGAGTGAAAGACTATCTGCATACGGTTTTAGCATTTCTTGTGGCCGTCTAAAACTAATATTATTGGTGAATTTATGAGAAGGAGATCTGGAACTTTTAGTGTCCTAGATAAGGAAGTTGTACCATTTCAATGTACAAAATGCTTAAGCGGTAATCAATGAAATTTTGGGTCAGTGATACTATGTAAGATTATACTTTGCCTGTTTGGAGTAATTTGAAATTGTGGTTCCTGTGCTAGTATCTATTTAAACTATAATAAAATGTTCATTATCTTAGATAACGAACATCATTGGATTAATCTATTTGCCTCCTGCTAGTTACTTCACGACTTAGACTGAGTTTCATTCCGCACTAATATCTTCATGTGCAAAATTTTGTTCAATTTGATGTGGTAGACCTGTAGTTTGGTGCGCTAATTTCAACTTCTGGCTAGACATTAGGAGTCCTACCGATTCTCTTATTTTAAGCCTGTTCTGAATTTTCTTTTTGCTTTTGTACTGTGATGAGGTCTTGTTTATAAGTCCTCTTGCTCCTCCTCCTTCTCTTCCCCCATGAAGCACTAGTCATCTTAGATCTTACTTGGTTTCTGGGATTGCAGCTTCCCGTATCTGTAACGTTGTCCTAGGATGAATATTTTCTTGCTTGAAATCTATTCAAAGCTTTGATTTCAATTTTCCTCCAGGTGCTTCTACTTAGCAAAGTCCTACAGTTCGGCGGGAAAGAGGACAGAAGCTTATGCCTTGTACTCTCGAGCTCGTTCTTTAGCTGATGCAGCTCTTATGAAACTGCAGTCCGCGAATGCTGCTGATCAGGTAAGCATTTAATCAGTCAAACTACCTGCTTTTATTATATTAAAAATTGATTGTGCATGTTCTCTAAATGTTCATTGATAGAGCTTCCTAGCTGCTTCTTAAAGGAGAAACTAGTA
>JAJOOF010013789.1:0-11296 GCA_029582545.1 Solanum lignicaule | reverse complement strand
CACTGATTCACTGATTGATTCTTGAGGCATAACTTGAGTGTCACTAGTAACATTATGTTGAGGCATGTCAACAAAATGTAGTTCATTGTGAATTGAATCACTTGGCTTTACTTCACTTTCTGCTGATACTGTTTCTTGTGCTAGAAAGTTAAGTTCAACGAATGACGGAGTTTGGTGAGGTTGAAAATCTTGATTCCCTTGTCCACTTTGTGACAAATCATTCAGTTGAAGCTCTGGATTGATTGTTGGAATGAGTTGAGTTTGAGCATCTATAGGAGGAGCTCGATGGATCTCGAGTTTCTTTAGTTCACAATGAACCAACTCTGTTGGCTGAACTAAAGTTTCAAGATTAGACTTGTTGTTCTCCACTTCAGCTTCAATCTGTTTTTGATTCGATCCCATTTCTTGTGATCCATCGACAACATTATTATGATGGATCTCGTCGTTTGAGCTGTTGAGATCAGAACAAACAAGAGTACCTGGCTGAATTATTGAGATTGAGTCTATAAGTTGGCTCTGAGTACTCTTCTGTCCATTGGTACATTTACCTTGTTCTGCATTTAACTCGAAACCTGATTGGTTCGCGACTTCAAACACCTCCATCACCTCGTCTTGTTCAACCATTCTAAGGTTTTCTAATAAAGGGGTAAACTGTGGTTGATGTTTGATCATTTCATCTGGATTAGCACGTTGATCGTTACGTACTAATGGATGATCAGAAGGCAACAAAACTTGTTCTGGAGACACATTCAGCTGCTCATTAGTACTACCATTTTCTTGATCTTGTAGAGTTATAACTTGGCTTCTGTGATGCATTTTCACTTGTGGGGCAATGTCATTTGCTGCTGTTATGGGAGAAAATCGCCCCGGCTCAAAGATTAATCCGCGGAGCGTGGTGGCGTTGTTACCAAGCTTGACAGAAAGGAAGTACCCTGCATCAAAAGTACCATCAATGACACCAGAAACTATCTGTCCTAACATGTTTTCATCAGTAGTGATATCTTTTTGCCTCATGATTTCTGGTGCTGGAGTTGTTGGAGTCTGCAAGATCATTCTTTTAGCTGGACCTTCATCTTTCCGAGGGCGACCGCGCCTTCGTTTTGCTGGAAGGATTGTTGGAGCAGAGGGATTTTGTTGTTTAGTTTGATCATTCATTATGTGTAACCTTCACATTACATGTAATGGAAGACATTAGTTTTCTATCATGGACTAGTATCACAAATACATGCACTAGGATAAAAAAAATTCAAGACAATAACTACGTCTCGATTCTAAACAAGTTGAGGTCGATTATCTGAATCCCCACCTCTTCATTTTAGCATATTTCATATAGTCTAAAGGATTCAGATAAAGTTGCAAGACAAATGAGATGACAAATCCTTTGTTTATTGTTTCCTTCATATGATTTCTTAGCGGTGGATTCAAGATTTGAACTTTATGAAGTTTGAGTTCGGATTCTCCCGTGGACTGTATGATGGATCCAGGATTTGAACTTAATGAGTTCTACATTCTAAGATAACGACATCAAGTGTTACCAAATTGATTGCGAATTATATTTTTGTGTATATTTTATGTAAATTTCTTGATACAAAAACTGTTTTAAACTAAAGCTATTGAGTTCGATCGAATTTTTACTTAGTAGCTTTCTAGCTCCGCCCCGGGATTCTTGATGTCTCCACTCTCCTCTTTCTGTTGTTGAAGAATTTCTTCTTCAATTTCATGATCATCATCAGTATATAAGTTTCACTTCAAATTATCTAATTGGCAATTTTTAGACAATAATTTCTTAGCTCTTGAAATAGAAGATATAAAATGAATCATCACTACTCATAACATTTCCATAAAGTGAAAAAAAAAACTGAAAAATAAATAAATCCGTCTATACAACAACAACAAAAATAGATCTTATAAGTTGAGTCAAGAAAAAGTGAAATGTACGTAAAATCTTACCACAATCTGATCTCATAAGTGGAATCAAGAAAAAATAGAGTGTACGTAAAATCTTACCACAATCTGATCTCATAAGTGGAGTGTATGTAAAATCTTACCACAATCTGATCTCATAAGTGGAGTCAAGAAAAAGTAGAGTGTACGTAAAATTTTACCACAATCTTATCTCATAAGTAGAGTCAAGAAAAAGTGAAGTGTATGTAAAATCTTACCACAACCTGATCTCATAAGTGGAGTCGAGAAAAGTAGAGTGTACGTAAAATCTTACCACAATCTGATCTCATAAGTGGAGTCAAGAAAAAGTGAAGTACACGTAAAATCTTACCATAATTTGATCTCATAAGTGGAGTCAAGAAAAAGTGAAGTGTACGCAAACCTAACCTCTACACAAAAAGATCATTTCCAATAGACCCTCCACTCACTCAAGAAAAACATTAGGAGCACAGGACGTAAACAATTTTGCAATAGATCTGATAAATGTTAATTCAAGTATACACATTTGAATGTTAATTCTTGAAATTGATGAATATATAATATCTATGAATGAGAAACTAGAAATTACCTTCTTCTTTGTTCTACAAAGAATTGAGATTTATCTAAAACCAATTGCTCATACAAAAATAAATAAAGATCTTGCTTTTATTTTCCTAATGAAGTTTTCTCACCTATTTTTTGGGGTTGATTTTTTCATGATCTCAATTTTCATTTTAGTGAACTAAAGTCCCAAACTATTTGTTATAATGAAAAAGTTAACTCAATTTATTTAGGGATAAAAGATATGAATCTCTCTAAATTATGACAAAATTTCAATTACACATTTAAACTATGCGAAGGTTTTATTATTTTTTCAAACAAATAAGGAGAAAATAATTTAAAATATTTTGAAAAATATTTTTTTATTTTTCTATGTTTGGTTAATCAAAATATTTAGAAATACATTCTTTCTATGAAAATAAATTCCTTTAAATTGAGGAAAAAGATATCCCTAGTAAAAGTAAGGACACCATGTTGTATAAGTGACATTCTAAAGTTCATTATCTCTTCTCCACTCACTCAATCATCAGATAGGATTTTGCTAGATAACATATAAATTCTTTTGAAATAATATTTTCTTACTTACTTATCAAATACTAGAAAATAAGTAAAAAAAACTCATTTATTTTTTGAGAAAACAAATTAGTGAAAAATATTTCGTTCTTATCAAACACACCCTCTTATAATTAACATATATTTTTTTAAAAAGGCTTGTAAAAGATAAACACGTTCGAAAATAACTTTTTTATTTATTTATATGATAGAGATAATGTTTACATACATTTTATCCTTTTCATATCTAACTTATGAGATCTTATTGAGAGTACTATTATTATTGTGAAACACAAACACGATAAATAATTATATACCAAAAAAAATATTATAACACTATCCAAAATATTTATGGCTGAAAAAGAAGGTATGTGGCCAGCACAAGTCCCTTCTAAAAATCAAACACCACAAAAATAAAAATAAAAACAAAAACAAAAATAAAAAACACTAATCTATAAAATCTACCCAAAAAAAAACAAATAAAGCTCCAATTTTTCTATCTCCAAGAACTCAAAATTCAATCATGGCTTCTCTTCTTACCAATGGAATCTCATGTTTTTCTCCCCAACCCATCACTGAACAACCTAAACTACCAAAAGGGTCTCAATTTCTGCTAAAATTAGCTAACCCCAGAAACCCTAATTCAAGAATCTTGAAGGTCAAAGCTGCAGAATTGAGCTATGAGGCAACTATTGACACACCAGGTAAAGAATCTTCTGTTTCAACCTCAAATGAAAATGACCCACTTCAGAAATTCTTGAAAAGAGACTATAAATGGGGTTTTAATCAAGAAATTGATTCTTTTTCATTACCAAAAGGGCTTTCTGCAGAAACTGTTAAGCTTATTTCTGGTAGAAAAAATGAACCTAGTTGGATGCTTGAGTTTAGATTGAAGTCTTATGAGAAGTTTCTTAAAATGAAAGAGCCTAAATGGTCTGATAATAAATACCCAGAAATTAGTTTTCAAAATATTTGTTATTATTCTGAACCTAAAAAGAAACCAACTTTGAATAGTCTTGATGAGGCTGATCCTGAGCTTATTAAGTATTTTGAAAAATTGGGTATTCCGTTGAACGAAAGGAATCGTTTGGCTAATGTTGCGGTTGATGCTGTTCTTGATAGTGTTTCTATTGCTACAACTCATAGGAAGACTTTAGAGAAAGCTGGTGTGATATTTTGTTCAATATCTGAGGCAATTAGGGAGTATCCTGATTTAGTTAAGAAGTATTTAGGGAGAGTTGTGCCCCCGGAAGACAACTTTTACGCGGCTTTAAACTCGGCTGTGTTTAGTGATGGATCATTTGTGTATATACCTAAAAACACTAGGTGTCCGATGCAAATCTCGACTTATTTTCGGATAAATGCAATGGAAACTGGACAGTTCGAGAGGACTGTGATAATTGCAGAGGAAGGGAGTTTTGTGGAGTATTTAGAAGGGTGTACTGCACCTTCGTATGATACTAATCAGTTACATGCTGCTGTGGTGGAGTTGTATTGCCATGAAGGTGCGGAGATTAAGTATTCCACTGTGCAGAATTGGTATGCGGGAGATGAGGAAGGTGTAGGAGGGATTTATAATTTTGTTACAAAGAGGGGAATTTGTGCTGGGGCTAGGTCGAAGATTTCGTGGACACAAGTGGAGACAGGATCAGCTATTACCTGGAAGTATCCGAGTGTTGTGTTAGAGGGTGATGAATCAGTTGGTGAGTTCTATTCCGTGGCGTTAACCAATAATTATCAGCAGGCAGATACAGGGACAAAGATGATACACAAAGGGAAGAATACAAGGAGTAGGATAATTTCAAAGGGTATTTCAGCAGGACATTCTAGGAACTGTTATCGAGGACTAGTTCAGGTGTTGTCCAGTGCAGACAATGCCAAGAACTCCTCTCAGTGTGATTCAATGCTCATTGGCGATACTGCTGCTGCCAACACTTACCCATACATTCAGGTAGTTTGCTCTTTGTGAACTCTAATTTTTTCCTTTCTGACTTAGCTTGATAGCGATAAGTCTTGTTTCATTTGTGTTTTGTAGCTACAGCATGTTACACTTCCTACTTATGCAGTTAGACTGTTATCCTTTTCTTTTCTTCGTTTGATGGTGACATTTGTTATGTGTGATGCTGGTGCATTTAAGTTTTTACGTGACTTTTTTCATAGAATAGACAATATGTTTTCACCAGTTAACATCTAAGGCCTCTTCTTCCCGAGATGTAGAAAAAAAGAAAAAGAGAAGTCTTCCTTATGAACTTAGAAATCATCCGTAAGATGAAGAAAGGAGAGAAAAGGTTCATAAGGACTATTGCTATTTCCTCTTGGGAAAACAATCTGTTAGAAGAAGTTATGCCATATTGGTACAGGCTGCTTAGATGTTCCACGTTGGACTGTAGGTCTTATTAGGCTTGTTATAGTCTTTTTGACTTAAAGGGCCTAGGATTTAATTTCTTCAAGCTATACTAGATTACCCCGAGGATGTCATTCATCTTTGCACGATGCAGGTAATCTTTTGCTAGGTTCCAAGGCTAACTTTAGTGTTAAAATTTGTTAGACCTGTTGTATGGGCTGTTAGGTGCAGCCTATTGTGGCCCCTTTGGTTTTGAGCATAACCATTTGTTCCTCTTAGCTTTAGAGAATGTTTCTCAGTCCTAATTAATATTGGATTGCGTAGTTATTTTATTTGAATTGCTTATGGGGTTGAAGTGAATAAAGAAAGAGTGCCAATTCTGCTGTGGTGTCTTCATTTCAAGTGCATGACCATGAAAAGATGTGTTGTGGCAATATGTCTATTAGTCTATGGACCTGTAAGATCAAAAGCCATCGCCATGTTGTATATTAGTCTGTCAGGAATTTGTGATGCCTCTGTTGCCAAAGCATAGTATATATTTCAGCACAAAGAGAAAAATACAGGAGGTGTGTTGTGAATAGGCATTGGATAGCTTATTCATCAGTTTGAATAATGGATCTGTTATACTTGGTCCAGCCAATTAAGTACATCCACCTATAGACTATAATTTCCTAACTGCTTCTACAAAGTTGTTTGAACTGTCTTTGTGTATTGCTGGCCGGGACAAATTTTCAATGTCTGGGAATCATCTTGATTAGGCTAGGGACAGAGCTATCCTGCTAACATAAAAGACACTCTACTTGCAGGGATTCATGTTGACAATGTGCTTTATTCTCTATTTCTCTTTCTCTTCTTGACTGTTGGAAATATGGTTTTAGGATATGTGAGAAAGTGGTCATAGTTTATTGATGAAAGAAGAGTATCTCTTTTTTTTTTTTTTTTTTTCTTTTTGTTGGAGGAGTGGCGCGCGTTTAAGTTGTGCATCCTCCATCATTCCCTCTGAGTCAAGTATGTAGATCAATGTTGATCCTATTAGATACTAACATCACAGGGATACATAGGAATTTTATTTTAGATGTAACTAGGCCAAGCATTTGTGGAAGATCTTTTGAAGAGTCTGAGGACATAAATTGGAAGTACATTAAGAACTTGATGTTAGATATAAGCTAGGTCAGGAAGTAGTTCTGTGGAGAAATCCGGTTGAATAGAACTTTGTAGGGCTGACTGTCCTGCATGTTAACTATGTAACTTTCCTTCTCTAATTTGAACCAAAAAACCACTTCTTTCTGTTCTCAATTTTGAGTATGAGCTAAGCATAATTTTTTCTCTATACTATTCCTTCTACTGATGTTATCATCATATGAACAGAGCAAAAACCCAACTGCACGCATCGAACATGAAGCGACAACGTCAAAGATTGGTGAGGACCAGTTATTTTATTTCCAGCAGAGGGGAATCGACTACGAGAAAGCAATGGCTGCAATGATATCGGGTTTCTGCAGGGACGTTTTCAATGAACTTCCTGATGAATTTGGTGCTGAAGTGAACCAGCTAATGAGTTTGAAACTTGAAGGATCTGTTGGTTAAAGCACTATTTCAATCTAGTCAATAAAAGCTAATTGCTAGTAGCTAGTGGTTTTGTAATCTGTAAAGTTATAGCACAAGAAAACTTTGCTTCATCAATACACATTTGTAAATAATGCATCAAGGCATTATCTTCTACTTAATATCTTTGTAATTCATCCTGCTTTCTGCCTCTCAAGGTAGGTAAGGGTAAGATCTGCATACACTCTACCTTCTTCCGACTTCACTCGTAGGATTACATTGGGTATGTTGTTGTTATCTTTGTAATTCATCCCAAAACATTTGTGGATGGATCCCAAATTGATTGTATTAGAGACCGAAGAAATCAAGGTTTTTTTTTTTAGCATTATTAGTACTTATTAAGTCTTTTCTTCAGTTGGCGTAGACGATGTAAAGATATGTTTCAGTTGGAATAAAAAATCGTGAAATATTGTGTCATTTTTGCACATCAATATGTCGGAAATCTTTGAATCTATGCTTATTTTCAACTTCTCCAAGCATTTAGTCAATTACTATGCCCTTCTTCGTCTCTGGGTGCCTAGGTATTGAAATCACGCAAGTAGCCACTAGACACTACTAAGAGATATCCTTGAACATATTAATTGAAATATAGTATAACATGTGATTTCCATCGAACATAAAGGATAAATCTCCTGTGCCGGTAGAAACATGAAACTTCTTCCATGTTCATGTCACGTCGAGAAATTGTAGTAAAAATAAAAAAGAATTAGAAGAAGCAAAATTTGATTCAATTTATCGTAATTGATTAGTTAACATGTTATTTTTATAATAATTGATATATGCATACATTATAAGAAAGGGAAATAAATATAATGAGCAGAGGCAAATGTAGCATTGTGTCATCAATTTCATCTGAATTCAATATTTTCGATGTGAAACGTCTCATGGGAACCAAAAAAGCACAAGAAATACTTCTGAATGTAAACAAAATATTAGAATATGAAGTCTATCTTTTAAACATTCTAAATTTGTTTCTGCTCCCTGACACTACTAAAAAATCACTATTTGCGCATTGAAATTTCCCACTAAAAAATGACAAGAATATTCCATAAATATTTTGATTGAATAGTGAGAAATGCGAAAAAATTAGAAAGTTTCCTAGTATTTCAATGAAAATTTATTTTCCACCATACATTTTTTCAGTGAGCTGGTTCGATAAAAAATAGGTGGAAAAATTATCTTGTATGACACAAATTGTTTAACACTATAGTTGGTGAGCTTTTGTATATATACTTGTTGACTGGTGAAGCTACATCTAAATTGTTTAACACTATAGTTGACTCAAACTTTTAAATTATGAAATCATTAGCATTTATTATAATTAATTAATCATATAAAAAGATGGTTCTTATAAAATATTATTACTCAAACGCTATTATTATGGCAAGTCAGCCAATTGTTTAAAAGTGCTTGTTAACATTATTGAATAATATTCATATTACATAAAGGAAAAACAATTAAATTAATGTTTTTTTAAAATGGATGACGAGAGTGTATATATAAAAGTAGTCATAATCACGTTAATTGATAAGCTAATAAATTAAAATAATTTATGATAACTTAAATTAGTGTGTATGTATTTAGTATTAGGTATATAATATAAATATTTACCTTTAATTTGCTAAAGGTCAAAAGGTCGAGAGAGCACCTAAAAATAACTTTAAAAGTAAATTAAGAAAGTATTTTTGAATTCGAATAAATACAATATGATATTTTTAAATCTTCTAGCTTTATTTATGTTTTTAATAAAAGGTTCATCCGGTCCAACATGTCCATTTGTCACCTTCAAATACAGTCTCATTTGTGGTCTTTAGTTTGAACTTAATTTTAAAATGTACTCCTTCCGTCTAGTAATAATTGTCGCTATTTTGTGTTGGTCTTTAGTGTATGTTCCTTGTAATAAAATAAATTTTTTACAGGGTATAAATTTATATTTTTGTGTAATAATAAATAATTATATCCAGGTATAACTTCACCTACTAGACATAACTTCGATTGTCAAAGAGCAAAAACTAAAGACTAAAGGAAAAACGTGCAATTTTATGTTACAAACCCTGTAATCAGGGCAGAGCCAACTTGTGGTCGGTGTCATTTAAATCTTCTTCAGTAAAAAATTATAATATTTATACATGATTAAAATAATTTTTTTTATGTATATATAGTATATAGTAAATGTTAAACTCCTTTCGATTAGTTTATGTGTTTACTCTATCATTATCAGCAATATGTCAATACAAAGATCGAACACCAAGCAAAATAGAAGCCGGCAGACATGGTGGTTGACATTGATAAAACTAATGAGGCTTTAACTCCTACTGAACAGACATATGTGGTAACCTTAATTATATATTTTATAATATAAAGTATTAATTGCTTTATAATTGGCTCCTGACTTTCTGCTGGTATTTCTAGCTGCCACTTTACATTATATTACTAAATTATAATTATTTGCACTTCTTAAAAAATAAAATAATAGTATTCAATGTCCCTCTAAGAGTTGTAATAGCTTCCAACCAGTTCATTGACAGACATTTGTCTCTTTTTGTGATAATTATTTGATGTTTTTTAATAATTCAAACTTTATATAGTGCAATACCAATTAACATTTGATGTAATTTTATAAGTAGAGTCAGTAAAAGATAAAGTATCAGTATATCTTATTTTTATTTTTGTGAGGATAGAGGGGTTGCTTTTAATAAGTCATCGACTTAAAGTTATCGTGTTTCTTTATATGATAGTGTATAAATATTGGATTTAACCTAATCTAGTATTTTTACTACGATTTATAGATTAGAATTTGAATCAATAATCTTAGAAGTGCTATGAGCTCAATGATAAGAACAAGAGCTAGTATGTTTGGTATCGGAATAATAAGTGACTTTCTTTTCTCACGTTTGGTGAGTAAATAGAAAATATTATAATTTAATGAAATTTATATATAATTTAAATAAATATTATAAGAATAATAGTGATAAAGGTTCGTTTGGAAACGAAATGCAAATGTAGACGATTTGGGGAGTTTGGGGGGGGGGGGGGGGGGGGATTAATCAATATGAAATGTCATTTATGAAATTTAATTTTTCTCATTAATACTTCTTCCGTCCACTTTTAATTTTTATGTTATGCTTTTCAAAAGTCAATTTAACTAATTTTTAAAATTAAGTTAAAATTAAATTACATTAATTCGATATTTTAAACAAAAAAAATTAGATATTCAAAATCTATACGATAAGTACTATAAAATGCAATTTTTGCATATCAATATGATGAAAAAATACCTCGTAAAATGTTAGTCAAAGTTCTTATCGTTTGATTCTAAAAAAGGAAACCATAAACATTTAAAAATAGACGGAGAGAGTATTAAGAAAAATAATGTTCATGATTCTTTTTTTTAATTTTTTTTTTCATATTTATTTGATTTAAATATTTTTTCTACAACATATGAAAAAAATATTTCTCTCCATATCAAATACTATCCTAAATATAAAAAATCATCAAATTTATATTCTAAATCGATCTCACAACGAAGGTTCCATATTAAACTCTTTGACTTTGAGAACTAAGACAAGTCATAATACAAAAATATTCAAAATTTTCTTTAGAGTGACACATGCACTATTTTCACAACCCCTCACCCCCCACCCACCCCTCTTTTCTTTCTTGACCCTTCAAAAACACTTCTTTCCACTATAAATACATATATATTTTTCTTTCCTTCAATCCTCACTTCCAAATTTCATAAACCTCTTCAATTACCCAAAAAAAAAGTACTCTACTATTTCATTAATATCATAAATACCAAAAATGACTACTAATTATTTCAAGATTGAAAAAGAAGACAAAGAAGATATTAAACATAGAAAAGCACAATTCTTGATTTACAAGTCATTAAAGAAAGCAGATTCTGTTGTGTCTATGAGAAAGAATTCATATTGGTTGAAAATCAAAATTGGGAGGAAATTAA
The DNA here is from genome assembly GCA_029582545.1 of Solanum lignicaule. Classification (NCBI taxonomy): domain Eukaryota; kingdom Viridiplantae; phylum Streptophyta; class Magnoliopsida; order Solanales; family Solanaceae; genus Solanum; species Solanum lignicaule. Next base: position 347 of record JAJOOF010013789.1, on the reverse strand, counting down.
ATATGCTGAAAAAAAGCATATTGTTTACATTTTCTTCTTCAAGAATTGGATTTTACAAGCAATTTATTTGTCAATTGAAATATTTGAAGAGTTTGATTGGAGGTAAAGAGACTATGGTTAGTCTTCCACCTGTGTTTACTTCAACTTCCTTCTGATCACTTCTATCTCGATCATACGCAATGAAATCAAAGGCAATTAAGTGAAATTCAAATTACGAAATACTTTGATCTATAAATAATGTCATTATGGTAAAAGTTATAATATTAGATGAATCATTACCGCAAGACATAAAAGAGAGTTAATAAGTGCTATAGGGCATCTTTTTTTTTGGGGGGGGGGGGGGTGGG
>JAJOOF010013788.1:0-16935 GCA_029582545.1 Solanum lignicaule | reverse complement strand
TCTAGTTTGGAGAGTCTAAGCAGTGAAAATAAAGGAAAGCCTATGGTATTGAGCACTAACTGTACTTGAAGTTACTTTTGAGTGAGACAGTTGAATTAGTCCTTGTACTTAAATTCATATTCATTTAAAAAAGGATTTCGTTTGAAGTAAGGGTAGAAAGCCTAAATGTAATGTCAATGAGGGCAGAAAGTCACTAAAAAGTACCCAAATGTACCACACCTGACCCTGAGCCTACGTTACAAGTGAAGAAAGTCCTATAGTGATCCTAGAATCTAGTTTGGAGAGTCTAAGCAGTGAAAATAAAGGAAAGCCTATGGTATTGAGCACTAACTGTACTTGAAGTTACTTTTGAGTGAGACAGTTGAATTAGTCCTTGTACTTAAATTCATATTCATTTAAAAAAGGATTTCGTTTGAAGTAAGGGCACTAGTTAAATTGTTGGAAAGTTGGTACCTTGGTGATAGTAAAATAGTGTATGTTGTGTGTTGGTTGGTCTATCTTTGTCATGTTTTGATCCGCACAAGTTAGCTTATTGAGTCTGAGAGAAAAGATTTGCACCCAAAAAGAGAGTCGGAGTAGACAGCCATGTGATTGCTCGTGCTTGAATTGCTTGCTGCTATACAAGTGTCGTTTAGAGTCTTAGTGCGTCGCTTGAGGATAAATGATAAATTTAAGTTGAGGGTGTTGATATATCGTGAGTTTACGGTATTTTTAGTACATTTCACTTAAAAGTTGTGTTTGTCTAGGGCCTTTTTGTATTGGTTTTTATGTGTTTTTATCATGTTTTGCAGGAAAGATGTTTAGGCGCTGAAGTAAAGAGACAGTTGAAAGAACTGCAGAAAAGGGCATCTATGGAGGTGATATATGGACCGTAGGTCCATTGACACTCCGTAGATGGTGATCATAGATCAGCAGGGCAAGGCATGGAAGGAGAATCAGGGAATTTGACCAAGTGTGGAACCATGGTGACCATTAACGGTCCGTAGATTGATCTACAGACCGTATGTTTGAACCAAAGAATGTGACTGCGAGGGTTCCAGTACCTGATTTTTGGAGAATTCTAAGTATGGAGCTACGGAGAGGGATCGATGGACAGTAGATCGATCTACGGTCCGTCCCGGTGTTCCATCGTTTGCTTCAGAGAAGCTAATTTTCGGAAACTGAAATACTTTCTAACTCCTGGCTGACTGAAGGGACTCACGGACTGTAGATCCATTGACGGTCCGTGAGTCAGTCTCGTGGAATGAAGACGCGTGGCTAAACAAACTTTCCTTATTTTGTTTCTCTTTTAATTTAGGACTTATTTTTTTATATATAGGGTATGTAAACCTCATTTTACGGGGTTAGACATTATTATTTTAGTTCTAGTTTTTGGCTTGGGAGATTAACTTACAACTTTAGCAATTCTTAATTTCCTAAGTTCGTTTTGAAGATTTTGGTTTTGAAATTCAAGTTAAAATTTTGGGTTTATCATTCTCAATACGTAAGTTCATGATTTCTTCTTCTAAAAACATGAATTGTGTTCTTGCTATTATGGGTAACTAAATCCACAACTAGGGTTGTGGGAACCATGAGCGATTAGCAAATTATGAATAGTAACTAAGCAATTCTTCAATAGTAACTAAGCAATTCTTGAATAGTATTTTGCATGCATTGATAATTATTTCGTTTAGAAGTCTTTTTAGCGGTTGCAAACGTTAAAACTCGCCTTCTTGCTACTGGCCGGACCAAGGAGGTAGTTAATAAGAAAATAATTATCAACATAGATTTAGTGTGATACTATTTAATAGAATTAATGTCGAATGGTGCGAGGGTGAAAAGTAGGCCATACATCGATGTGACGTCTAATATGAGGTAAGGGTAAGGATTAGTAAATAATACACACGTAGCCAGACCAAGGTGCGAGGTGAAATTCTCTGGATGCCGGACTAAGGATTTAGAGACACACAACTTACCGCTTTGCATGTAATACACTAGGAAGGGATTGCTATTACTAGGATTACGTAGTTGTGAGCTTATGGGGAACACGTACGCCCTAGTTTCCTTCTCAATTTGATAACAACAAAAGTTTGAACCATGCTTACTAATTACTTTCATAATTTCCAGAATTTGATACACAATCCCTCCCCCCCCCCACCTTTTTACTTATTTGTCTTGGAAATAGATTGGCGAAATGAATATAATCGTTATTGAACTTAAGTCCAAACCATATTCCTCGTGGGATCGACTCCAACCTACAAGTTGGGTTCTTTACTTGATAATGATCTCTTACACATATTTAGGGAGGTGTAATTTGAGCGTATGAATGATCTAAAAAACTCTAATTAACCTGTGTATTTCACAAAATGCTCTAATATGCACATTATGTGTTGTATATTTTTTTTTTACAATAGGCTCGAGTTTAAAATTTCTTACAGGAGAAAAATGAAGAGATTAGTATTTATTTTTTGTCGCCTCCATTTCTTCAAAAATAAAGAGTCTAATATCTATATCTTACCCAAAGTCAAACTTCTTGACTTTATTAATGATATGAATTTGTTATGTTGGCTGCAGGACATTGCATGTAAGGTTATGACTTCTCACAGCAAGGACTACAACCATTGTTAGTTCGTATTATATCTAAAATCTGATGAAATGCCAAACTCAAGAAATTTGCAATTGGTGGTGGCAAGGTGACATATGAGGTTTGTATGTATTTTACCTCAAAAACACATACCCTTTATGTTGCAGTCATTTTATTGGAGTTTGTTGATTGTGTGATATGCGTAGTATGTTCACGTTTCATACTTGAACTGTTATGTGTTTGTGTTTTCTACCTAAATTATGATAAACTATTTATGCCATGTGGACATATTTTATCACTCTTTCGAGCCTAGTGGATGTTTGTAAATTTCAATCACAATGTTAGTATTCAGATTCTAACATAAGTGTATATATTATTAATTACATTTCATTTTTTTATAAAATCAGACAATTCAATCAAATTAATTTACTGTTAGATAGATACAACATTACGCTTGATGACAACTTTATGGGTTCTATATATATATATATACACACATACACTATTGATTTACTAACACAAATACACTATTTGAACAAAAAAAGTAACTAAGTTCGGACAACCCCATATGGGCTTCTAGATCCGCTTCTATTGGCGGTTAGTATAAGTCGGGTGCCAATCATGTGGTGTTAAATAATATTTTATTTTTCCATAACCTAGTCCTTTTTCTGTTAGTAGTGTTTTGGTCATAAGTATGATGAATGCACTTGAAGTAGGATGAAACACAATAAAACCTTCGACAAATGGTGTTAAGACCATATTGCAACAAACTATCTTAGTTGTGGGTTCTTTTTCCCTTTTTTGGTGTTTCTGTTGTGATGATGAAGCCTTATTTCCCTTTAATTATTTTACTTAGATATCAATTAGAAGTAGTTGGTAAATAACTTGTGATTATTTTATGCTGACATGAAAAAAATAAGAGCAACAACATTATTGTTTGGGGTAGTTTTGAGTACTAAACTTACCTGGAACAAGTGTGTCACTATCAGGGACATATAATAGAGCTTTGTATGGTTTCATTTCAGGAAAACAGATAAGTGATATTCTCACTACCTCTGTCCTTGCATTCATATTCTTTTTTTCTTTTCATTTTGGATAAACTAGTAGAAAGCTTTTGTGATGTTTGTGTAATTTTCACTTGATGTGTTGCTCTCATATCCTTCGTGATGTTTCCTTTCTTATTATGAGTTTTTCCTCCTTTAATATAGTTTCGTTGAAGTATTGTCTAAAATTTATGAACTCCAAGTTAGAGAAAAAACATGCCTAATCGAGGGTGTGTTCGGCATAGAGGATAATGCTTTTCAATTTTATTTTCAACTTTCTTCTGGTTTAGGTCTTAATGCAAATGTAAAAACCTGTTGTGTTTATATTTAATTTTAATATATCAGATGTTTTTGGCTCAGAATAAAGCATACAAAAGTATACTTACTTCTATTTTGGTATAGATTTAAGACCTTATTCATTGCATAATTGAATAGTTCAATGACCACATACTATTTTTCTAGTAGGAACGTACGTAGTTGTATTTGTACATTCTTCTGCATTAGTTCTTGTTTCTAATCTTGGTGCAATTTGGACCTTAATTTTGTTATTTCCTTACTTTCCTCTATGCTATATGTTCCTTTATAATAGTATTCCCTAAATGCAAATGTATATTCATCTATGTAACACATATTACATATTGCTAATTTTTTCATTAGATTTTGATTTATGAGTTTTTTTTTATTTTGTTCTTCTACTTCTATTGTCATACTACTAAATTCATTTCTTATGGCTATTTCGTATTTATATAGTGAATAAATTGGGAAGTAATTAAGTTTTATATATTGATAACATAAAGAATTTAACTTGTATACCCAAATAATGTAGGAGTTTAAGAAACAACTTGAAGCTTTAAGTATATGTCATAATGACATCTACTACATCCCTCTTAATAAACACTCAACACAACACAATAAAACAGTTCATTTATTGTGGAAACCTTCCTTACTCTAGGAAGGTATAAACCACACTACTCTTTTAATACTTTCGAGAACCATTCAAGATTACAAATTAACAATAAAAGGAACTAACTCTAGTACCTTTACTCTTCAACGATTAACTATAATTAAGGACTCTACTCACCAAGAAGCCAAACCCACTTCTTGTTACAATTCTCAAACCTCTCTTTGTCACACTTGAAACCGTAATTCTTAAGCACTTATTCTACAACGAAACAATGTAAAGTCAACTATAGAAAGAAAATTTAACTCTAGTTATTCTTTCTTATCGCCTCTTTTTCTCTTACGTTGCTTTGTCTTTGTATTTTATTCAGTCAAATTGTGATTGCAAAAGCAATGCTTTTCTTATTTGATTTTATCCTTTTGAAGAAGTGCATTACGCCTTAGTCAACTTCTACGAAGAAAGAAATTAGTGTTTCCTAGAAAAAATAATCTTTTCCTTATAGGACTTGTTTAGCTCCTTAAAGTTTATCATCTAACCATAAAACATTAACATAGAACAAAATATAGTCAAACAATAACCAAACCGGACTCCCATAAGCCCATAAGTTACAAACAAAGAACATAATCCAACTGACCCCCATAAATCGAAGGGTACAATCAACAAACAAGTATACTAGTGATAGTCAATGCATATAAATGTAGAGGATGCAATAGGACCATCAATAACCATCTATACCAAATTGTATAGACCTACCTCCCTATTGTGTGAGTAAGGTGAGACAAATGCATCTTCTTCATCTGATACTATGGTATTGACGGACAAAGCGGCTCATAGGCGACGCAAGTTATCCGTATACAATGCGTGGATCCGAATCCATGTCTTATGGCATGTCAATTCTGTAGAGGATCAGAAGTAGTAAAGATTGTGCAAAAATAAGGAATCGACGTGCGAACTAGTCAAGTAAAAACTAAGCACATCCCAGATGCCTTTAATATCTCAAGTATGAAAGCAGCAAGTCTCTAACACCCTGTAAACTCAAAAAAAATAAAATTGAGAGGTCCATGTGGTACAACTCTCTTTAAAACCAGTTTAGAATAAAAGTCGAGTAAGAATGAATTTCATCATGAATGATAAATATGTCAATGCATGAACCAAGATCCTACGACAAAACCCTTGAGAATGAACATATAATGCATGTCATCACCAACATCCAAACAACAAATAAATATAAGGTCAACTTTACCATGCTACCAAAGACGAAGAGTACTAACCTGTGATTTAACTGGTCCTTGCATATAGACTCAGGTCCATCAATACAATTAAGCTCAATATGAGTATAACAAGCCTACTACTAAATAAAAAGGGAAGGGGTCAAGAAGAGCCTTTAAATCAATAAAGGGGGAACAAATCAAGGGACGATGCCCTCATCCAATCATACCACTCTATTACATTAAAGAGAAAAACTAGGACCAACCCACGGCTACAAGAAGCCACCAAAGGCACAAGAACCAACAGAAGGATGAAGACACGATACAAGCCTTGTAGGGAGCAAATCAAAACTGCAAGGCGATAAAACATAGGCAAATCAAAAATACAATGTGATAAAACATAGGCTACGACATCTAAGGTGCAACATATTCTAAGGCCACAACGTATCAAGCCTAGGAAAGATCATCTACACCACATGTAAAGCTACAAGTTTAAACTAACGATCCCAATATCCACAATATGCCCAAGGCTCTTATGGAATCAATAAAAGATAGGATAACATGAGGAAATCTAAATACCCAGCAAATACAATCCAAAATTACATGGAATCTATTCTACGCATTATCTATTAAGCGCAATCAAGAAGGTATGTTAAGGCCTACCTCAAAGCGGATCACAAACCCTCTGAGTTGACTGTTTTGTTCATTTAGAGACTTTCAAACATCTATTGATTTAATCAGTTATTGAAGCATTGTTAATTAATATTTACAATTGAGCTCTTATTTTACTTGAGTAAGTTTTCCACTGAGTTCTAAGCCAAGACAAGGGTTTGCTTGGGGACTAGTGATGGCTTTTGAGTGTCGGTTACATCTAGAGTGTAGACTCGGGGTATGAGAAACTTTGTATTAGAACATAGAGTTCAAGTATCCTAGAGTGTCTATGAAGATGTGTCTATAGAATCTTTGTTATCAGTGAAAAGCGCATCACATCTATAATTAGGATCCTACAAAAATTTAGGAAAAATATCACTTCCTTCTTACTCTCTTTCGTGCGATAGAGTTCAACTCTATAAAATTTTCTTTCTGTAGCACGGCTAAAATTTCTAAGCTAAGTCCCTAACTATTCTTTATTTACATAAAAGGTCTTATCAGGTTATTCTTAAATTGCTTATATATGTAAAGGTAAATTATTAAGTGTGGAAATTATTTTGGATATCAATTAATGTCACTAAAAAACCCCAGACACAAAGTTGAGTTGAATGTTTCCTTACCGATTAAGTTTTTATTTAAGATTTTATTTGGGTCAACTTCAAATGACCATATATCTTAGAATATATAAATTTACGTGGCCCATAACCTATAAAATTAAAAATATTTTAATTTTCATTTCAACGCTGCCGAATTCGAAATTATCCATGTTTTGAGTAAAAAGTTATGACCATTTTAGTAACATGATACAATGTAGTGATGAATTAACCTACGGGGAAATAATAAAAAGGGTCGTTTTTGTCTTTTTACCTCTAAGAAAACCCTAAATGAATTTCTTGACTAATGATCGATCCAAAACAATCAGATTTTCATCTCTTAATACATCATTCTTTTCTCTCTCAAAACCCTAAGGCAAAACCCTAAGGAACAATCAAACCGGAAGACTCCATTCAAGATTCTTCTTTAAGGTAAGTCTTTCTCCAAGAATTCCATTCGTTCCAACTCAAATTCCTCCATACAATGATGAATCACTAATGAAAATCATAATTCTTGGCCATCGAGTTTTAAGAACTGATTCAAGAAATCTCCAGAAAAGTTTTCTTGATTTATCTCATGAAGGATAGAGATTCTAGGCTTCTAATCAAGTTCTTCGTCAAGATTCTTCAAGATTATTCAAGAATAGTGTTGGACTAGTTCATCCTCACGCCGTAAATCTACTTCAAATTCATTAAAAGGGTAATCTAAAATTGTACCCCTATATTTCAGTATTCTTGAGATAAGTTGATTTAAAGTTCATGAGTTTCTAATTATTTTAGAAATGCTATTCCTAATTTTTGAATTGCTATATGTATGCATTTAGATTCTTGAGCTGATTCGTTCATGTCCATATTTCAGCATGAAACCTACGAATTAAGTATTGTTTAGATGAGTAGTATCATTAAGTTCTAAATTCTTGAGTTCTAATGTTTTGAGTATTGAGTTTTCAATATTGTTATAGAGATCCTTGTGTTTAGTGGTTCATGTCTATATTTCAGCATGAACCCTATTTTGAGTTATAAATTTTGAATATCCTTTAAATCCAACATTTTTGTTTTAAGAATTTTTGAGAAAGTAAAGCAGCGTTTGAGAAAGAGTTTTAAAACATGATTCGTATGACAATCGAGTATGCCATCAATGTTTAAGAAGTATTGTATGTAGATATACCATTAATGTTTATGCAATATGGCTTCCCGAGTCATAAATGATCATATCACATTATGATTTTGATATATTTTTTTAAAAAAGTTTTTGAAGTATGAATTGAGTAAGAGTATAAGGGAACTAAGTATTCCCAATGGTATTAGTTTTTACAATGATAAAAGAGAAACATTGATTTCTAAATGAGTTATGATTTTAAAGATATTTCAAGAGCAGTTACCTCTTTTAAGAGGATAGTTTGAGAAATTATCTCAAACAAGAGGAAGATTATGTTTTTAAACATTGAGCATGAGTATATATTATTGGGAGTAGTATTTAGCACCGATATAGGGATTAGTTCAGACACCTCACATTCCTCATAAAACATGTATGACAATATGTGTAAAGGATCATAATTTTGAGATGAATCCTTAGTGCCTTTGGGAAAAACTTAGTAGATCCACTTAGTTGAGGTGTTCTATACCCCAGCAAGGTATAGGATAATACTAGCAGCATGGGTGAGGTGCCGTATCATCACGTAGCAGATAGTGATAGAAGTCGGTTAGAGAATTTCACAAATTTAGTTAAAAGTATATTTTTATTATATCACTCAATATGTTGAGTTCAAAGATGAGTAAGTATTTGTTTAATGTTTAAATGATTTCGCTCTTTTATTTCTTTACATCAATTGAGTATATATCTATATATATTGCAGTCCTTTCTTTCGGTTATTTGTTATTTAGTTATATTACATACTTGTACATTCAATGTGCTGATGTCATTTGACCTACGTCTTTTAATGATGCAAATATAGGCTCTTAGCATCTTCAACAAGAGTCCATTGAAATTATTTCATCGGCCATTGAGTAAGACCTCCTAGCTTCTGGAGGACTTCAATTTCTATGGTTTATTACTCGTAGTTCTCGTGAGGATTCTTGGGTCTTGTCCCAACACTTATCTTGTATACATTAGAGGCTTCATTGATAGAGAATTTTTTAGAATCTTTTAGTTTGCTGAGGTTTTCTTTATAACTTATGTTTAATACTCAGTATATTCAGAGAGTTTTGAGATTTTTGACACTCTTGATCTAGATTTATTTTAGTTTGATTTTTATGTATGCTCGATTTAGTCTTGCACTAGTAGTCAGCAAGGATGAGGGTCCGCTTGGGTACCACCAATGGTTCTTGAGTGTCAGCCACGTCTAGGGGGTAGGCTCGGGTCGTGACAAACATTGTATCAGAGCCAAGTTTCAAGTATCTCAGGATGTCTATGAAGCCATGTTAGTAGGATCTTATTTATGATTGTGAGGCCCCCACTTCTATAAATGAGAGACTACAAACATTTAGGAAAAGTTTCCCTTCCGTCATACTCTAAATCATGCAATAGAGTTGTTTCATAAGAAACTTATACAAACTTGTGCATTCTCATATTCATTCGACTACCCCAATTACTTAAGGTAGTTGAAAAGCAAATCCAGATCCTTATCAATAAATTACCCTCCACAAAAGTCTTGAGAAAGCCATGAGACTTCATACGGGTTTGATAGAAGCCCGTGAGTTAGCTTAAGTGTTCATATTCGAAAGAATACACGCTTATTCGTGTGAGTCAAGCGTTTGAGCTAAAAGCGAGATGTATTTCGAGACTCTTTTCTCTAAACCTTGTTTTAGTAAAGACCCTTGTGAGCAAGCGTGTTTTAGAGCATGGGTAGTAATTGCACTTGAAAAGATAGTATGAGTTATGAGGTTATAAGTTATTGTAGTAAAAGTACTCAAAGTTGGAAGAATGCATGTAGAAGTTCAGTAATCTAAGAAAGGGAGATAGTGATGAGGCAAATTATGTTTTGGTAGTTATGCACCTAGTAAGTAATTAATAATGAGTCTTTCCTTTTAGGTAGACTAAGAAGTGATGAGTTTGTGAAGATTTCATGATAGAAGGTAGAGTAATAGTTACTAGTAAGAATGATTTAGAGTATACTTTAACTAGAAAGAAGTTTATGATGAGGTGTCAATGCATTAGTATCGGCCAAGTATAAGGGTTCAATAGTAGAGCCGAGTATTCGTGACGCGATAGATTGAATCTAGACTTATGATTTTTAAAATGAGAGCCATATGGTATTCAGAGGATTATAGAACTAATTAAGTAATGATCTATAGTAAGTTGGTAAATAGTACTTAAGTTGTGAAACAGATTGTCAATAATCTGTAAATAGGTAGAATGAACTTAGAGACTGGATACCTGTCATGATGTCTTAGTGGGCGAGTATTTTTTTAATTTTATCTATTCGTATTGAGTTAATATAGTATGTGAGAAATTATATTGATATTTGTGTTTAAATATAGACTCTAGGCTTGAATTTATGATGAGTGTCGTGGTAAAAAATATGGCAACATGAGGGTGATAATGTTAGTTTTTACATCTGATCTGGTAGACTTGACATAAAGTAGGTGAGGAATTGAGATGTTAGTTTCAATGAATATGAGTATTAAAAGAGTAACATTCCGACTTTTAAATGAGAGAAATAAAATATGACTAAGTCATTAGATTAACAAGTGTTTTATGAGGTGCACCCGAGATCAAATCTAGTCAGATGTGGTTTTACTTATGTTAGTCAGTTTTCATGTGTAAGTAGATAGTATACTTGAGCTATCAATATGGATTAGGATGATCTATGCATTAATTTTCTTTAAAAATAGATGAAGCGACCTTTTAAGCTAAGGAGAAGAGGTTTGGAGAAGCATCTTAGAAAGAGATCTTAGAAGAAATCTTAGTACCTACATATGAGGAGTTCAGTAGCCATGAGACAAACCTTTCATGTGTATTATAGTAAAGAAAATGTAGACTAGTTTAGAAATGATGGATTAGATTCATAGTTTTAAAACTTCAGGTTCAAACCTAAGGGGTGTAACACACCGTATCCGTAAACAAACCTCGATGCAGATTTCCAGAAGTTACAGGTGCAACCACGGTTACTACCCACAGAGCATAGGGTGACCCACAACCTGTGCTGGTGGTCCGTGGTTCACATCTGCAAACCTCCCCAGACTCAACCACAGAAATTCATCTAAGTGTCGACCCACGGCCGAACCCACGGACCGTAGTTCAGGTCACAGACCGTGGTCTGTGTGCGTGGATCAGACCCTCAGTTTCCAGCCCCAGTTGTTGATTGATGGTTGACCAGCACAGACCGTCAGTGGATCGACGGTCCATCGGTCTCGTCCATTGGTGTCTCCGATAGTAATTATGTCAGGGGTCTTTTGGCCTTTTTCTTATGTGTTGGACCCCAAAATTACGTCATTTACACCCTAAACTATGTAGTTATGGTTAGTTTTAGCCTAGAAACATAACTAGAACTTACCTAAGTCAGATCATTTTTCAAAACTTAGAAAAATTAGAGCGTAAATGGAGAAAGAGGTCAAGAAACCTAGTTTAAGAACGCAACAAGGTTCCATCAGTTCCAGCCTCAAAATCGAATGAGTTCTCCGTGGAATTCATCGCCAGGTATGTGGGATTTCACTAGTGAGTATCTTCCACCCATTAGGTCCTTAGATTTCAGTCAGAATCTTGATTCCCTTACTATTATCTAGACTTAGGGTTTCTTGAATGCTAGAATTATTGGGTTTTAGCTGTTAGAATGATCCAAATCGTATTATCATGAACTCAGTATCGTGACTACCGAGATTTATGCATAAACTCAGAACCCTAGCTATGTAGTTCTTTTAGTTCATGAATTACGCATGCTAGGTCAGTTAATTCAATTATAGATATAAATATGCCTCAGTTTTCGAATGCATTATTATCAGTATATAAATGTTGCATTCTCAGTTTGCATGTCAATATTTCGAGATATCCAGTATTACAACATTTTAGTCATAAAATGTTAATTACTTAATCATAGGGGAATCTTAATACCGAGTGGACTAGGGTCAGTCACCCTCAAGTCCTAGAACTACGTTCCTCGTAGGTTGTAAGTCCCATCGGTGGGCATCATTTTAGTGATCACGTTAGCATGGCTCTATACCTCTGGTAGGGTATATTGGATCCTCTCGATGGGGAGTATACATCAGACTCCACATTTAGCTCATGTGGTTTTATATCGGTTATTAGTAGCTCCCTTACAGTTCAGTCACATTCTATTGCATTGACCATGTTATCAGTATAGTTCAGTATTCAGTCTTAGCATGTTATAAATTTGGTCATTGCATTTAGTTTAGTCATGTTTAGTATTTCTAGTATCATTATCATGTTCAGATTATATCATTGCTTGTTTAGTTATGTTATTATTCAACTTTATTCTATATTGCATGCTCATTACCTTTCAGTACTAACGCATACTCTGTGCTACATCTTCTCATGATATAGGTTCAGGTCCTCAGCAGTCAGATCACGCATAGATTGGTTCCCGATCTTCAGTTTAGTAGCATCAGTGGTGAGTCCTCATTCTCCGAGGACTAGATACATGATTATCCTTCTTGCTTTCAATTTTAGTTTCAGTATTGCTAGATCTAGCTGGGGCATGTCCCATCATTTCTAGTCAGTATAGGCTTTATTTCAGACATAGTAAGTTTCAGCTATAGTCTTAGAGTTTAACTTTTCATTTGTATTCAAACTCTCAGCTTTTCATATATTCAGACTTAGTATATGGGTATTCCCCACCATTTCAAATAATTTATATGATTTAACTTCTGCACAATATTCATTGATTTAGTTTATCTTAGTATGCATATGAGATGCCATCAGGGTTAGCTTGGGGTCACACGTGATCCTAGGTCCTGTAACGACCTGAGAGTACCCACTAGTCGTTACTGGCGTATTCGACCTCGAAGAGGTCTTAAACAAACCCTTAACATTCATCATAACATGTATCATAGAATAAAATCATGGAAAATTTAAAACTTTTACTTTGGAAGTTCAACTTCACTTCTTATATGAAAAATAGAATCTAACTTCGTCACAATGCACCATCTAGACATAGAAGTATCGAAAATGGGACTTAGCCCTTATATCAATAAGAAGTCTTGAAAATAGGAAGTACAACAATGTCTTTCAACATAAGCAAAGAACTAAACATAGAAGCTAGATTATAGGGTCTTGTCCTCGTACTTGAGGACTCACCAACTTGGGGAAGCAACTCCAAGTGTCTTGAGAAGAAAGCACGGCCCGAACCTAAATGTTTGGCAAAAGGAGAAAATATGGGTTAGTACAACCCACGAACTAAGTATGTCTACTATGCATAAAAACCATTGAAACATGCATAAAAGGACATATTATTCAAAACATGCTTTTTGCCAAGTAAATCCAATAAGCACACAAATTAAGTATCATAGTCCAAACCAACATAATAACATGTAGACAGCGCAAGCAATACTAGTGCAATGCAAAGAATAGAACCCCATAACCCTATTCAAAGCCAAGTATCACATTAAGTAACCTACTTCATGCATACATTCATAAGATCATATTTCATCATAACTTACCATATTTATAATGATCATACATAACATAGCTTCAACATACATAAGTCGTAATCATCAAAATCATAAGAGAACACTACTACAACCATCTCTTAGGATCCCACAAGTGCAATGTGCAAGAGAAGTCCCGTACCCTCCCTTACACTATGTAGAAACCCTTAAGAAAGCCCTAGTAAGAGTTCACACCTTTCATACCTTCATTTACTTTTTAATAAGGGAAATATTGCAATAACCGACATAGACCATGAGAGCTACAGAGAATCCGGGGTTCTACTCCCACACTGAAAAGAGAGGGTTAACACTTGCCTAAGGTGTAACCATTCGTACCTAGCTATCTAGGTGGATCCACTAAGCTAGAGTCCTATGTGGGCACATAGTTAAGGGTTAAGTAGATTGCTTCTAGAAACCCTAACTTACTAAACGTGGGGTATCCATCTCATGAGACAACACATACCATAGGTAATCCGGACTTGCTAAATTTGAGGAAACCCATATGGGGAGCCGGACTTATTAAACGTGAGACCCCCATCTCATTTGCATCCCCTTTCGGTGGTAAGCATCTGATTCTATTTTGTAATCATCTTTCGTCATCACATAAGTTCACATTAGCCTTTACTAGACTCTTATGTAGACAACTTACCATAATAGCTCATATGTGTTCATAAGTGAGTAACAATCCTTTCACTTTAGAGACACTTAGCAAGTGAGTAAACCTTTCACTTTACATTGCACTACAATCATGAGAACTACCTTCCAATTATATAGCAATCATACCATAATATACATACATACTTCATAACTAGTTCAAGTGTAGAGGGTTAAGGATGAGGAAACTAGGTTATCTACACCACAATAACACATTAGGTATAGTATCATTACAATCTAAGTAATTCACCTTTCATACTTGAGTTCAATGAAGAACCAACCTTCATACCTTCTTGCCCTTCGTGGGACATCCATACTTCAATTACCAAGAAATTCATAACCAATATATAATACAAGGTCATTCATGAAGTAATAACATAATCAACATCAATATAAGCAATTGGCATATTCCCTTCATAGCCTTCAAGGTTTCATTTAAAGACTCAACCCTAATTTCATAGAAATTATACATAACCTAGGGTAAAATCATCATACAAACATGAATTACATAACATCACATTCAATTCATAGCCTTCGATCAATATCCAACACAAACTAGGGTTAGAATTAGGAAAATAAAGAGAAACATGGGTCTCATGGGGAATTCTTCAACAAACCACCAATAGAACGTAAATTCTTCCATAATTGTTCATATAACATCAATCAAAATCAGTTTATAACATCAATTGCATTTTAGAAAGAAGACCCACGTTTTTGGATCGAAACGTAAAAATTGGAGATTTTGAAATTCATCTTGAAGGGGCCTCTTGGGGAAAGGAATCCCAAGAGTGATAAGCAACCATACCTTATTGACGAATTAACCACGAAAATCCGAGTTGAAACCTTGGAGAGTTGATCTTCTTCTTGAAGCTCCAATCTTCTTTTATGGAGTTCTTGAGAAGAGAGAGAGAGTAGAGAGAAAGAGGAACTTTAGGTTTAGATCTTTGGGATTTTGTGTTTGAGTGATAAAAGTGAGGTAAATTGACTTAAAAATCATTATATACGCGTCCCCTAAAGTACCCTAAATACCGCTCACTTAAATGGACTCTTTAATGAAGTCAAAATAGATTTCTGAATTTCTGTATTTTCGTCGCGGAACAAGTCTGCGACTCGGAGCTGTTCCCTGAAGATATTTGGAATTAAATTTCTAGACAGTAGAGTCCGCAACACGATCGCGTCGCGAACAAACTCTTTTCTCCTTGGGGGATTAAGTCCGCGACGCGCCCTTGTTCCCTCCAAGAGCAATTTGCAAGCTGCCTTGGTAGCTTGCTTGTCCAAAGTTGGGGTCCCTCTTGGGGCCCCTTAGGGTGGTCCCGGGGGATCGTATTCGAATGTTTTGACCCTATAAACATATATTTACCTATTTGAACTGTTTTTAAAAGATTATACTATCATACTACACTCCCAAACCTGCCCAACACCTAAGGACACACTAGAACACATTCTTCTCTAGTTTCCGGAGTCGTGGTCGTTTCTTGACGTTTAGACTTTTACTCTTCTAAACCAAGTCAATTACATTAGTTTAGGTTTATAAACATCATTTTAACTATTTTTAAGTCATTATTCATAAGGTGAGGCTCTAACTTAAATCATAAAATTTCCGGGGTGTTACAATATCCCCCCGTTAGGAACAATCGTCCCCGAATGTCACTAGGACTTCTTACAAAGGATACAATGACTCAAACTAGCAGCATAATAACCAGTCACATCAACAACATCATATTAACATATCATATAGGAATTTAATCCACAACATCACTATGCTAAAAAATCTTTACTTCACATAAGTATAGGAGGAACTACCTTCTCCATATTCGATGAGCATCAACATACATATTAAGCAATCAACAAGACATTTCTTTAACAAGACAACATCAAGCATGCTTATTGCAACTCTCATGAAGACAACATCACACACATCTATGGGTGCAATATCAACCATGAGAAACAAAATTCATGAAAACTCAAAATACAACTTAAGCATGAATTTTCACAAAAATATGCACATACAAGGAAATCATGTCATAATCATCAACACACATGATTTTTTTTCAATTTATAACAAACTAAGAGAGACTACTAACCTCAAATTTGGCTAGGAGTAGGAGGAAAAAGATGAGGGTAGCGGGACTTCATGTCGACCTCAGCCTCCCATGTTGCACCCTCAACTAGGTGGTTTCTCCATAGGACTTTTACGGAGGCAACCTCTTTATTCCTCAACTTCTTAACTTGACTGAAATGACCCAAAAAGTTCTTAAAAATGTGCTTCGGAAGTTACCGGAAACTTGTTTAGCTATATATAAAAAAATCCATTTCGATTTTCGAAAATCCAACTTCATATTCTTGTTTAGGGGGTCAAATTAAGTGGGGGATGGGTCTAACCCAAATTTTAGAGCAACCGTATCAAAATCCGAAATTTCCAAGTGAAGCCTTTTTCGAGGGTCTACTTTGGAGGGTCATATCTCCTACCACACAAATTATTGGGTGGAAAATAACATATCCATTGAAATCCCTTTGAGTTAGCTACCTAACGCACTTCGTTTCACCTTATTCGGAGTTCGGACGAAGAGGTTATGCCCATTTTCGTAAAATCTGTCCGGCAGGGAAGGCAATTTCCAGTGAGCGTTTTTACTGTTCACCCGCCTCATTTTTTTTTCTAAGTGTTGGACCATTTTTCCAAAGGGCATATGTTATTTCCTATATACCATTAGTTCAATTC